>JAULJZ010113351.1:0-32741 GCA_032270985.1 Heliamphora pulchella
ATACAGTGTGGTCTTTTTCGGACTGTAAAAGACCAAATTGATTAATTACCATACTAAATCGACCAAACCACGCTCGTGGAGACTGCTTCAAGCCATAAAGGGATTGATGTAGGCGACAAACTAGTTGGGATCTGCCCTGAGCAACAAAACCAGGAGATTTTCCATATAGACTTCCTCTTGCAATCGCCGTGAAGAAATGCATTCTTCACATCAAGCTAATACAAAGGCCAATGGCGAGTAGCAACCAGCGACATAAAAAGACGAACAGATGCCATCTTGGCAACCGGGGAGAAGGTTTCAAAATAATCAACCCCATACGTTTGAGCATACTCCTTTGCAACAAGACGGGCTCTCAAGCGGGCAAAAGAACCATCACGGTTAACTTTGACCGTAAAGACTCATTTACATCCAATAGCCTGCTTCCCGTCCGAAAGAGAAACAAGAGACCAGGAAAAGGTGGACTCAAGAGCCTGCATCTCCTCCATCATAGCACCTCGCCAGCCAGGGTCAGCTAATGCCTTAGGAACAGTACGGGGAATAACAGCCTGATCCAGAGTGGCTATACAAGCTTGTATGGAGGCTGAAAGGCCTTTGTAGGAGGTAGTATAAAGTGGGTGATCCCTGCAAGTACGATAAGATTTTTGAGTAGCAATAGGAGCATCACTAGCAGGAGAAGAAGCACTAACCGTGGGAAGAGAATCCTCGGACGAGGAGACTGGCTCAGCAGAGGAGAGTTCTAATGAAGCTGAGGAAGTTGATGGAGAAGGTGGAGAAGACCCCTCAATAGTAGAAATACTTGTAGGAGAAGACAAAATGGAGAAGGTGGAGAAGATCCCTCAATAGTAGAAATACTTGTAGGAGAAGACAAAGGCCAGCAAGACACTAAGAAATCAAGAGTTTCAGGATTAGACCGCTCAATCCCCGACACAACCAAAGCGAACGCAGAAAAGAACGGAGTAGACTCCACAAACACGACATTTCGGGAAACAAGGAACTTATTTAGTGAGGGACAAAAACAGCGGTACTCCTTCTGAGTCTTAGAATAACCAAGGAAAATGCACTTGATAGCACGAGCATCTAATTTCGTCCGTTGGGGATGGGTGTCACGGACATAACACAAGCACACCCAAAAACCCTCAAGGGTAGGGAGAAAAGGCTCTGTGCGGGAGAGAGAACCTTCATCGGAATTTTGTCACCAAGGACATGAGAGGGGAGGCGGTTGATTAGGTAACAAGCAGTTAACATGGCAGGCCCCCAAAACTTCTTAGGCACTTGCATTTGAAACAAAAGAGCATGAGCCGTCTCCATAATATGGCGGTTCTTGCGCTCAGTTACACCATTCTGCTGTGGGGTAACTAAGCAAGAAGTCTGATGAATAATACCATGAGCAGACATAAAACTCTTCATCTAGGTGGAGAGATACTCACCACTATTGTCACTGCGCAAACATTTAACCTGTGCCTGAAATTGGGTTTGCACTTCTATACAGAATGAGGAAAAAATAGAAGCTACTTCAGATTTATGTCGCATAAGATATAAAAAGGTCACACGAGAATAAATCATCTACAAATATAACATAATAACGAAATCCGAAAACAAACTCGACTGGACACGACCCCCAAATGTCTGAATGAACCAAAGAAAAAGGAGCCGAAGCTCGTTTATTGGCGTGAGGCAATAAAGGCACACGCAGGTGCTTTGCTAACCAACACGACTTACACTCAATATGAGAAATAGAACGAAAACTAGGACAAAGACGATGCAAACTAGATATAGATGGTGCCCTAAACGACAATGAGCCTCAAAACTGGGAGAAGAGACTACTGAGTAGGCCTTAGCAGCCACCTCCTCCACCAAGTATAGCCCACCAGAAACTTGACCTCTACTGATAGTCTTCTTTGCCGTAAGATCCTGAAAAAAATAGGCATCAGAATAAAAAGTCACACAACAGTTGAGATCATTAGTGAGCTGACTGACTGATAACAAGTTAAATGGATTCCCAGTAGTATGTAAGACATTAGTTAGGGTTAAGGACGGCCCTTAACTGTTAAGGAAGATCCATTAGCCACAAGAACACCACGATGTCTAGGGGTCACCTGATAGTCAGACAACATACCTGTGGAACCAGCCATATAATAGGAGGCACCTGAATTAATCACCCAAGCAGATGAAGTAGTCGCCAAACAGGCACTAAGAGTACCTGCAAAGGTAGCGGCGACAGGATCGGGAGGACTAGCAACCTGAGATTGAAAATACTGCTCAGATTCTGCTGGTGTCATCTCAACTAGCTGCTTCTAAAAAGAGAAAGATGAGTCTACCTGGGGATAATCAACAGAAGCATTGGTGACTAGAGACGGTCTACCATGTAACTTATAACACGAACTACGAATATGTTCCAAAATACCACAGTAGTGACAATAACGAGTCTCACGAGCACCCCTTTCGCGCCCTCCATCTCCACCAGTCCGACCTCCATCACGGCCCCTACCACGGCCATGACCACGGGCTCCACTGCTACCTCGATACACGAAAAAGGCAGATAGATCACTAGCATTAGGCGAAGGCCGAGTGTCGTCACGACGCATCGAGCGACTCACCGGATGGAAAGTCTCAGACAAGGTGGGAATGCCAGTCCCAGCAAGAGTCTGTGAATGGGCTGTGTCATACTTAGGATCTAAACTGATCAGGAAGCACACTACTAGAATCTGCATCCGCTGTTCCTGAAATTTACTGAGAAAATTGGTGAATGAAAGGAGCCTATCAAACTCGTCAGCGAGCATCTTAAATTGCATAAAGTGCTCCTGAAGGGGACGACCAGCCTATTGCGAGCGGAAAAAGCCTCGCATCACATCATATAGACGCGATAAGTCATTCGTGGAGGAATAAATATCTTCTAGAGCCTCCCAGATTTCTTTCACCGTATCAGCACTGGCAACCAAAATCTTGACACTGCGGTCCATTGAATTCATGATCTGACTGAAAAGGCTAGCATCATCCTGCACCCAGGTACGGTAGGTAGGTGAACTCGCATCTGGAGCATCATCAAATGAATGGAAATCCAATTCCATACCTTGCAGGGATTTCAACACATTCTTCCTCCACAAAAGATAAGCTTAAGCTCCATCAAGCTTCTCATCAACAAGCCGAGTAGAAGAAGAGAACATCTCAGTTCTCGCTGGTCGCCTGATATCCGTCAGAGACTCATTAGTCCCAGAATTCTGGGTAGCAGACCGATCTACACTCAATGACATCCTTGTTCAACAAACAAAATTACTACAACTCCTCACAACACCAAAGAACCAGAACATGGAATAAGTGCAGAAAGCAACAACCAACCCTCATTGCATCACCAAAAATCGGAGAGTACAGAACCTCTTCACCGAATGAAGGCAGGCTGCCCATTTAACAGATGACACAGTGATGGATAGAAAGAGAGTCAGCGGCTGTTGGTGGCTGAAAAGGGGCTGTTGGTGGCTAAAAGAGAGTCGGCGAGGGCTGTCGGTGGGTGAAAGAGGCAGGCGGAGGGGCGGAGGTGCGGAGGTGCGGAGGTGCGACGGTGACTGTTGGAGGTGCGGTGGTGGTTGGAAAGAGATTGTTGGAGGTGTGGCTAGGGTTTGGGATGTGCGGCGGTGACTGGTGGAGGCAGTCGGAGGTGCAGCTGGGGTTTTGGACTGGTGGAGGTGCGGCTAGGGTTTGGGATGTGCGGCGGTGACTGGTGGAGGCAATCGGAGGTGCGACGAGGGTTTTGGATGTGCAGCGGTGGCTAGTGGAGGCTGTCGGAGGTGAGGCCAGGGTTTTGAAGGTGCGGCGGTGGCTGGGGAAGGTGTGGCGATGGGTTTTGGTGAGTTTCGGCACTGGAGGTGGCAGCTTGCGTGGTCGGCGGCACTGGAGGTGATGGCTTGGGTGGTTAGCGGCTAGGGTTAGGGTTTCAAGGAGGAGCTGGCGGCGGTGGCTTTGATACAATGTTAATTAGACAGTATTAGGTTGAATGAAGACGTTAACCCTAATGAGGCACACAACCATTTATTTATATATTAGCAAAAACATACAATAAGATACAGAATGCGCAATCACGCCGAATAACAATAATAATAATAAAGCTAACCAATAAAGCTAACATAAATAGTTGTCCCCATCAGCATAATCAATGGTTGAGATTTTATGTACGATATAAATCAACGAATGAGAGATATTTGTTTATGTTGTAAAAGTAATAATATAAACTCCAAAATTCTACAATAAATAAATAAAGATGCTAAACATAAAGATGCAAAATAACTTGTCCTTCAGGAACAATTATATAATTGATTTACAGGATCAAATATATATTTCTCTACAAATGTATTTTTTTCTTCTTACAAATATATATTTGCAGACAACGGTTGCTTTTTATTTATGAGCAGAGACGAAGAGGAGTATTAAAAACTTATACTATTAGAACAATCCTATTGTTCCCCTGTCTCCTCCACTTGCCCACTCTACTTGACTAATGTTGCCATACATTTAAGAAGGCCTTAATAAGGCAAAGACTTATAATCGTTTAAACTTTATTTTTTAGCGGTCAGGCCATCCCTTTCCCACGTTAAAATCTCTCTACACACAATATCATCACTACTCTCTCTCTCTCTCTCTCTCTCGCTAATAGCCTGCCCATATCCAGTGGCGACTCCAGGAATTTTTATTGATGGGGTCATTCAGAATTGATCATCTGTTTCTACAGCAATATGAAAAGTCCTAAATTTCTACAACAATATAAAAAGCCCTAAATTTCTATAGCAATTTGACATATTTTCTCACATAAATGTTCTCACACAAATGTTCTCACACAATTCTCATACAACATAATGATATTCAGATGTGACTCGTTGATAGGAAAATATTTCTTCTTAATTCACAGCGTATATCTATAGGAAAATTACAGAAAATGTCTCCAAATGGAGGATCCATTTTTGTGTGACAACTCCTCTCAACTTCCATCTATTTATATTAATCAAGGACCCCTATTAACGGGTCATATCTGAATATCATTATTATCAAATCAATATATGTCACATCTGTAATTTTTCTTTATTAAAGTAATATATTCCCTTAATTTTAACTGTTGAATCCTACAACATAGTTGAATCCTACAACATAGTGAGGAATATACAACATTGTATGCCAATATAATAAAATTCACGACCTGGGAAAAGAGAAGGGCAAAGGCAAGATACCTAAATAGGAAGTCTGGCAATATCTCCATAGCAAATATTCCTCTCCGAGAAGAACAGTTCTTGAAATAATATATTTATATATAAATAGTAGACTGCGTAAGGAGGAAGTTTCTCCTTTTATACAATTCAAAATGTCATATGGGTCTCTCTTTTTGCTTTACACTGTTTACTTTCCCAGTTTACTTTTACTTTGTCTGCAAGTATTACTTTTCTATGTGCTAGATGTATTCCACTACATAAAGGTGAATATAATATTCCAAGACCTTATCATTTCCCTGTGAGTCCCACCTACTTTATGACGTCACCCACGTGGCTTTGTCGGAGAATAAACCGCGTCGCTCTTGCCCACATCTATTGCAACATTACTCTCTCTCTCTCTCTCTCTCTCTCTCTCTCTCTCTCTCTCTCCATCCTCTTCTTCATAAACAGCGCCTCTCTTTCACAGCCCACCCCTTTTCTCTTCAAACTTCACTGAAAGCATGCATCTTCACGAAAAAGGTGTGGCTTCCTTGTTATTTGCTTCGATTTATAACGCTTTCATGTTTTAGCCCAGTTTAAAAATGGAAATTTAGCCAAACCTAGAGATTGCCGAGTTTGAGATTTTTTTATTTTCTTCTGTCTCTATATTTGTCTAGGTTGTCACATTTTGTTTCTAAGCATTATTTTCTGGGTCATCAATTTTTCCTGGTTTTTTTCTAATTGCAACAAATGAAAATCGTGAGGGTTTGGAGTATAAAATGAGGTGGACGTGAATTGTGCGTTTTGTTTGGGGAGAGTTTTCGGATACTATGATAATGGTGAGCCGGTTGTTTGAAGCTTATGCCTGAGAAATGAGAATGTGCATGTCTCTAGTGTTTGGACATACTGGCCATTGTACATATAAAGAGGCTTTTCCTTATTTAGGGGTAGAATATAAGATTATTCTAAAGATATGTTACCATATATATTGTTGTAGTTGGTTTTCTTCTTTCTAATGGGTATATTGCATCTCTGTGTTATTTTTAGTATGATTTACCAAATTATCTTTGAACTTCAATAAAGAATGAGATAATGTTGTTCGTAATATATTAAAATAATATGATAATGGTGTGGCTTGATATTTTTCTTGGTTGGTGAGATAATGCTGAAGGTGTGATCCTGCTTGATAATGGGAAAGGGTAGATTAGTTGATGGTGTTGCTGAAGGTGTTATGCATTAGAATCTAGATTTTGTTTATAAAGATTTAGGGTCTCTCTAATTCAGTTAATATGTATACAATACGATAGTTATATAGATATTAAAATGTGTTCTCTCTCCTCAAACACATTTTGAAAATAGTAATTGAGGTTAATTCAAGCTTAACGGTCGGATGCTCACCATTCTCTCTCCTCCGAACACATTTTTGAAAAGAGCGGCTAAAATTAATTCAAGTTTAGTGGTCAGGATTTATAATAAAAAATTAATACTGAGTTTGATTTTAACATTTTTAACTCGGCCAATTTTTCTTTCCCCCTCCCTCACTTGACAATCCCATTTCAAATCCCTTATTCAAAAGAACTCATTTTAAACCACTCTCTCTGAAGTCAAACTGATTTCATCTCTATTCCTTCTTCTATTCTCTTTGCACACCATCGTTGCGGACAATTCGTTTGTATTTTACGTGGAAACAGGAGGAGCTTTGGTGATAAAGTAGTTTTATTTGTTTTTCATATCTTCAAAAAGTTAAGTGCTGGTTTTCAAACCCCATTTGAACCAGTGTCTGTGAGGATTTAAATTGTGTACTAATATGTAGTGCTAGGGTTTGAACGTAGATATTGATTTGAAGCCGAAGTGTTCCGGTTGGGCATTCACTTCTATTGCTTCCGATCCTACACCCTCCCCTGGTTCCCTATAAATATAAGTTGTCTGCAATACATCTGTGTATAAGTTGGTATAGTGGTATTGATAATGTAAATGCCGTCTCAAACTTTTCTTCATCGATCTGTACTCGCATCCCCGTTTCCAGTTTTTCTCCCCCCTCTCTCTTGTACACATATATATATACATATGTATACATACACATGGATTATGTGTGTTGTTTTGCTGCGTTCTTGCGTTGAGATACTGTGGGAGAAGTTATCAATTGTGGCCTCTATATATAATGTCGAGTGTTGAGTGCTTGTATTAGAGTTGTGTGGACTGAGTTTTATGGATATGAGTTCTCTCCATCTATATATATTAATGCTTATGATGATCCAACAATCCATTTTTAGGAAATTTCTATGTTGGGTATGATCAAGACAATGTAGAATCTATGTTGGGTATTAACAAAGCAAAGTTAACAAACAATTTAATTAAATTGTGTAAGCTAATGGATTTTCTTTTCCATAAAATAAAATTGGTTGGATCTTTATTTGTTGAGGGAAAGAAATAGGATGGGTAAAGATAGGAAAAGAAGAAGACTTTTTTTTTTCTTTTCAAATCAGGGTTACGAAAATGAGAACAAAATGTATAGGTTCTTTCAAAGAAAAAAGCCATATTTTTTATTAGCCATTATGCATAACAAAATAAAAATGAACAAGTAATTTGGTTTTCCCTTTTATTTTCCTTTCCCCAAAAGTAACTTGGATCAGTAAGTCACAAGGAAAAGGGTATGAAGAAAATAAGTGATCAAGAAGTATATGCTTACTATTACCATTGCTTTTGAAATTTAATCTCATTGCTCTAATCATCATAAGTATCAGTGCAGATTATGGTATTTGTTCTTAAAGCAGCTGCCAGTACCATTCAAGGATGGGAGAATCTTGCTTCATTCTCTCAACGGAAAAATTTCACTAGAAGTATTTCTAGGAAGCAGGGATCAACTGTTACCTTGGTTTCTATGTCGAGTACACCCCTGCAATGTGCTGAGAAACCTTCGACCGTGTTGCAGGACATTGGAATCCCAATCATGGTAATCACACATTAAACTGTTCTATATGTTTTTATTTTCTTGCAGTCAAAGTGTCTTTAGTGCATATTATGTAGTACTCCTGTGCCAGTATCAAAGGACATAACCGGTATCCATTGTACAATATGAATTTGATTACCATGCTTGAGCAACTATATCTAGGGGTGGTCCTTTTTTTGTTAATGGTTGTTTGATTAGTAATTGTAGACACCTCAATTTGACCAAGGTGTATCTTAGGGTTATCCGGGCATTTTCTGATGATGAGAAATGTAAATCACACCAAAGGAATGCCTCTAAGCGATCATGGGACGATGATTTCAACTCAAAATTCAAGGGAAAGTCACTTAGCCAACCACCTTCATGGGCATGACCTTTGAACCCTACGACGGTTATAGTTCTTCAATCACCTTCATGGCTGCATCCTCTATAGCCCACGGCTGTTATAGTACTTTAATAACCTTTGTGGCTGCAACCTTTGAACATGATGACTGTTGCAGCTCTTCAATCACCTTCACAGCTACATCCTCTGAACCCTATGGCCATTATAGTTCTTCAATCATCTCCACGGTTGCACCCTTCGAACCCAATGGTCGTTATAGTTCTTCAATCATGTCCATAGCTGCGACCTTCGAACCCCATGGCCGTTATAGTGCTTCAATCACTTTAGCAACCGCCAAGTTCAAGTACAAGACTGCTACCTTCAAGAAGAACCTTCTATTCCTTGCGCGTGTTTGATAGCAAAGCTGAAAGTATTATTGCTATATTATCAAGGCTTAAACATTAATGAAGGAATACATTATATAAGTTATAGAAAACCCTAATAATGGTAATAAAACTAAATTAGGAAACAAGATCCTAATAATGGGAAAATATTCCCAAACAATAATAACATATTATTCTCACACCTCCTCGCAAACTCATGATACGAGCCCGGAGAGTAATGAGAGTTTATCCAACAAAAAATGCAAGTGAGCAACGGTGTGACTCTTCGTGAAGAAATCAGCAATCTGCAAAGAGGAAGAGACGGATATGAGGCTAATGGTGCCCAATTGAAGGTGTTAAGAACAAAGTGACAATCAATTTCAATATGTTTGGTATGCCCATTAAACATAGAATTATGGGCAATCTAGATGGCGCTCTTATTGTCACAATAAAGTGAGGTAGGAGAATAGGAGGAGACACCCAAATCAGACAAAAGCTACCGGAGCCAGACGATTTCAGCAATAGCATGGGCCATAGCACGATATTCACCAAGAAATGAGTGATTCATCAAGAAAGATGCAATACCTAGTAGTAGACTTTCGATCAGAAACATCACCGGCCCAGTCACCATCTGCATAAGCCTGAAGAGTTAACGTGGAGGTGGAGGACAACAACAAACTGTGGAAAATTGTATGCTAGACATAACGGATGATGCGGAGCAAAGCAGCTCTATGAGTGGAACAATGAGCAGAGATGAATTAGCTGACGACATGAACAATATAGGCAATATCAGGTCTAGTCACGGTTAGATAGATTAGACACCAAACTAGCTCTCGATAAACAGAAAGATTTTCAAGAGGAATACCATTAGAAGAAGAGAATTTGGCATGGAGTTCAATGGGGGTGTCAACAATCTTATCATCATATAGGCAAGCACGGTGAACAATTTCATGAGCATATTTAGTCTGGGATAGATGATAACCATGAGGTGAAGACGCGACCTCGATACCGAGAAAATACCGAATCAGAGAGCCCAAGTCTTTCATCTTAACTTCCTGAAACAAATGTTGTTTGACCTCAGATATAGTGACCTAATCAAAACCAGTGATGATCATATCATCCACATATAATAGCAAAACAACAATACCACCAGATGTATGTCTATTGTCGGATGAAAAGAGTAGAATCATGGGGGCTAGAATGAAATCCAACTTGGGTAACAGTAGACTGGATACGGTCATACCAGGCACGTGGGAATTGCTTAAGGTTATATAAAGGGTACGACGGAGATGACATACCATGCTCGAAGGAAGGGGAAGGTCAGGAGGAGGGTGCATATGAACTTCCTCGTGAAAGTATCTATTGAGAAAGGTATTCTTGATATCAAGTTAAAAGAGAGGCCAATGACGAACAACAGCAATTGAGATGAGGGTACGAACAATGGTCATTTTAGCAACTAGGGCAAATGACTCCTCGTATCAGAGTGAGTTTTGACTTTATAAACCCACTTGCATTCAATGAGATTTTTACCTGCAGGGAGAGTGACAATCCCAAGTACCTGTTTTTTGAAGAGCAGATAATTCGTCAGACATTGCATTAACTGAATTAGGATCAGTACATACTTCTTTATAAGATTTGGGCCCAAAATAAGTATGAATAGAAGTAAAAAAGGCACAATATGAAGGAGTTTGAAAAACCAAGTCTTATTGGCAGGGTATGGGTACAGATAGGATAGCGACGGTCAGGAGGGGCAGGGGCCTCATAAGCCACAGGAGCAGATGGAGCAGGGTCAGAGCTGGTAGATACAAGTGGAGGCGTAACTAGACGACGGGAGTAAACCAATAGGAGAGAGGAAGACTGAGAAGGTTGGGAGGGAGGTGGAAGATCAGGGACTTTAATGGTAGAAGTAAATTCCTCAGAGGGCACATCGAGGGGAAAAGAATCAATATGAATTAAGTTGTCTTTGATAATAGGAGCATACTTGGGAGGAAGATTAAAATAGACAAGACGCTCAAGAAAGACAACATTACGCGAGACGTAGAGACGCTGAGAGACGGGATAATAACACTGATATCCTTTTTGGTGGAGACCATAACCTAAGAAGACAGAGAGTAGAGTGGGCATTGAGTTTGGTATGTTCTTGTTTAGGGAGAAGAACGAAACAAATGGAACCAAATACACGCAGTAAGGAGTAATTGGGAACATGTCCGAAAAGCTTCTCATAAGGAGATAATCCAAAAAGGAGAGGGGATGACATTCGATTGAGAAGATAGTCAACTGTATGAACGGCTTCTCCCTAGAAGACAACAAGAACAAAGGAGGATAAGAGAGATCGAGCTTTGTCAAGAATATGCCGATGTTTCCTCTTAGCGCGACCATTTTATGCCAAAGTATCTGAACATGAGGACTGGTGAATAGTAAGTACCAAAGGAGGCCAAAAAAATTTGTAAATTCAGTTATCAAATATTTTCCACCCAAATCGGAACGAAGAATCTTTATAATGATAAAAAACTGTGTATGAACCATAGAATGAAAATGACGATAGACACAAAAGAAATCAGACTTGTGAGACATAAGGTATAGGAGACGAAGGGTAAAAACAATTGCAAAGGCGAGATATTCAATGTCATATGATGTGAAGAATCATAATCAAATATCCAAGTCGATGGTAAAATACCTGAAAAGTAAGAATTATGAGAACCTGAAGGAGTAGTCAGAGAAGGATGTGACTGATTCTCGAAGGAGTCAAGCATAGTCTGAAATTGACGAAACTGATCAAACAGAGCCCGGGATGAAGGGGAAGTAGAGCCATTTAGCCGGATGCTAATAGCCTGCAATTTGTCTTCTGATATGTTGAGGGGGATAACAAAGAAAATATTGCAGAGCAGATGAACAACTCAAATCCAAAACAACTGGACTCTCTCAAGCAAAAAACGAACTTAGTCTCAATCAAAGAACCAGATCTGAACTTAGTCTCCAAAGCAAAACAAACTTAGGCTCAATAAAGAATCAGATCTGACAAAAGGGAACTTCGGTGGTCACTGGGGCTTCGTCGGAGATCTGCGATGGTCGTCGGACCTAGGAGAAGGTCGGCAAGGGTCGAACAATGAGGGAGAAGACTTGTGAAAGATCTGCGTTGGTCACCGGACCTAGGAGAAGGGTTAGCGAGGGTCGAACGATGAAGGAGAAGGCTCGTCATGGTCGGCTAGGGTTTTTAGAGTTCGTGAAGTTCACAAATGAGGAAGGAGAAGGGCTACAAGGGTCGAACGAAGAAGGAGAAGGCTTGTCGTGGCCGGCTAAGGTTTTTAGAGTTTGCGAAATGCGCGAACGAGGAATAAGAGTGCTCGCCGTGGTCGTCGAACCTCAAGGAAGTCTCGTTTGTGGTCGGCGGCGGCAAATAGGGGTTTGACGAGGGTCGATGGCGGCAAACGAAGGTTCGGCAAACAAGGTCGACGACAAGGGAGATCGAAACTGTGCCTAGGGTTTGCGAAACTGAGGGAGAAAGGTACAAGGGTTTGCGAAGGCCGGCGAGGGTATGTAATGGCAGCGACGGCTAGGGTTTTGGCTCTAATACCATGATAGCAAATCTGAAAGTATTATTGTTATATTATCAAGGCTTAAACAATAATAAATGAATACATCATATATACAAGCTATAAAAAACCGTAATAATGGTAATAAAACTAAACTAGGAAACAAGATTCTAATAATGGATAAATATTCCAAGAAAATAATAACATATTATTCTCATAGTGCCAATGTACTAGAGGACGTCATCAGCGTCCGAAATCTATAAATAACCACCTCTCTAAGTCATTTTCAGGAGAGACTTTTCAAGATGTCAATACTCTTTTCAATTCACTAGTTGTTCCATCCTCTCGATACAATCCCTCGATCATCTCTCTTGTATCTCGAAGGTTACCTTGAACTGAGCCCGAGGTCCTATAATCACGTGGAACACTCTTGGCGGTTGATATTCTTCTCGAGCTGATGCGACGGATTGAGGAGACGTTCGGGTAGCAATCGGGGTATAATTTGATTTTCTTAGCACGACTCGTCATTTCACGTATACTTAGGCCGTCACAACAATAATACTTCCCATCTTTCTCTTCTATTGGAACGATGTAACTAGAATTATTTTCTTTAACTTTACAAATATTTTAAGAGTAACTATTCATGAATAGGTTTCGAGCAGGACTATTGGTGAAATGCATGCTTTTACTTACATTGTTGTCATAGTAGAGTTTCTGATAGGCTATTCCATGTGATCCAGTAATCTTGAGTTGCTAGGCTTCACACTTTTTCACACTTTCTCTACTCACTAAGCTTTTTGCCTAAATGAACATGATAGCCATACCTCTAAAAGGTGCCAGCCGAAACCTTCTATTAATTACATGTCGGCCGCAAGGCTCATAACCTTCTTTTAACAATGCCAAAAGCTTTCTGTTGCTCGACCAAGCAGCCGCAACTTTCAGTTGCTATGGCCGTAACAGCCGTGCTGCCAAATAGTTCAAAATAGTGTTATGAGGTGATAGGTGCTTAAATGTGCATTTAAGCCCTTAATTTACACTAGCGAAGATCTTGCATTTGTGTTAATAATACGTTTTTGATAGTTTTATAAAAGTTAACATTAGAGGAGGCAAAAAGAAGAAAAGTGCAATAAAACAAAGAAAATAACAAAAACCAGTTATTGGCCTATTCCGTCTAGATGTGCGTTCGGACGTGGTCCACTAGAAGCCCAAGCATCTGGATGGGCATCCGGGTGGATTTTAACAATATGGTTTGTGTTCGGACGGAATGTGAGGGCCTGATTTTCGCGAATTCTTAAAGTTAGGTCAGAAGTAAAGGCGTATAAATGGTCAAAGATAAGACAAAATACGGAAAAATCAAGAAATTGAGCAGTGAAGACAGATGACGGCTACGGAGCGTGGGTTTGGGACGGTTTCATCTTCCAATCTCGAGAGTTCCACCGCATCATGAGCAGGTAAACTCCTTCCGTCCTAGGGATTGATGAAACCCTAACTGAGTATTTAGACTCCTTTTAAATTCTAGTTATCTTTCTGTAAAACGGTTCAACAAGTTGTGTTACTTTTGAGCGTTGAGTTTTAATCAACAAGTTTTTCATGTTTAATCTAGTTTTCATATCTGCTTTCTGTGATTGTGAGTATAATGTTATGCAACTGTTATTCTTATCGCCGAATTTGATTAAGACGTGAGATAGGCTATTCTACGATAGAACGGACAGTGCCGAGTTTGTAATGGAAGATCCGTGTCTGTCAAAGATACGCTATATCAGGTTTCAATCAAATACCCTTTTTGGTGACTCAGTTCAAGCTTGTAGCTAGAATTGGTTCTGGTTGAATCGTGTGAAAGTTAATTAGTTCTTTATGGGTTTAAACTACTTGGCTAGGGCGGATTCAAAACCCTAGGGTTTTTCCTTTTATTCGAATCAAAATCCATTCACTGATTTCTTTAATTCTTTTTCGAACATTAGTTGATCAAAATCTCAAAACCTTTCTCACAACTTGAATTGGGATTTTAATTATAAAGTCATGTAGCTTAGTCTTTTTGTCTCCGTTGGAACCATATTTGGTTTTTTAACCATTGTTCTATGAAGTAGTAGTTTTACTTGGTTTTAAATAATTATTTTTGGTGCAATAACGACCACATCGTGAGGCCTTCTGGTTTATTCCAGCCTGTCCATTTAACAGTTTGAAGCATGATTCCAATATGTAGTTCGATTAATAACCCAAGCATGATCCTTTAGATATACTTTATCTCCCAAGCATACTAGAATGGATAGATTTTTATTTATATTGTTTTCTTTTGGATGATCTCTCCCTAATCTCCATTTCTGTATTTGTATGCTTTTAAAAAATTTAAAATGAGAACCGAATTTGTTGAGCAGAGACCAATCTCACGCCTGGGGAAGAAGGGGTGTCTAATACCTTCTTTAGCCCCCGACCTCGTTTTCTTTGGTAACGATGGACCAGTAGCCTCCATTTTTCTTTTGGTTTTTCTTATTTTTCTCAAAAATTAAGTGGCGACTATTTTCAAATGCTTGGGTATCTTGATTTTTCATTTGGTTTGCCTCTCGACAAGAAAAGAGAACACCTTTTCAAAACAGACACTTGATGAGCCATTACAGTAATAAGAATCAAATTAACTTTATGATGAGATTAAAAGGTTTAAATTAGTTAATTGAAATTGCCTAGATTTTTGTTATTATCATATGATATTACACCTTGCGGTAGTGACTGCAAGGGTTTTAAGGAAGTTTGCTGCTGATGCAAGGAAGCGTATCAACTAGAAGGACACTGGCACCGAGATCTGCAAGCCTGCTCGAATTAAAGATACTATCTCTAATAACAAACACGAATAAGAAAAAATTCTCAAAAAATTCTTATTAATCAACAACTGATTTACCCTAAGGCGTACATCACGAATTTATACTGAAAGGCAACTTACCCGTATTAGAAAATAAGCAAAGAAAAGGCAACACTTGCCTGCTAAGGTAAAAATAAAAGAAAATCGGAAAATTATCAAAAAGGGAAATATTTGAGTTAGGCTCAAATTTTGAAACTAGAATAAAATATAAGATTGCTGGAAAAAATCTAGAGTTAAAACGGATTTGGGAAGCTCTTGGAATTGGCAAGTCAAATTTTTTCTAAAACGACAAATTTGACGTTTCCAAAGCCTAGATGAAGGAATTTGGTCAAAATCCATCATTAGTTACGGCATAGAGAGTATTGTCTGTTGGGTTATTTTTGATCGAACATAGGCCTTCCGAGGTCAATTTGCCACTGTCACGTCGCATCTCTACTATTATTGTTGGACTTTTCGGTGGTCATAGGCTTTCATAAACAAAAGGCCGAGTAACTCTGCATTATCCTCCCCAACCTGAAAGAATTCGCCCTCGAATTCGCATCCTCATCAGAAGTGCTACCTTTACGATATGGAATCAAATGCTTCACGTTAAAAACGTCAGAGGTATGAATATGACTTGGAAGTTGTAGGTGATAGGTATTTGGACTAATTTTTTGAATGATCTCGATAGGGCTAGTTTTTCTTGCTGCTAGGTTGCTTTACTCCCCAACTGAATATTGATCCTTGGTAAGAACAACATACACAAAATCACCCAATTCCACGAAACGTTGCTTCTTGTCTTCCACTTGCTTGTACTCGACTGTGGAGTCTTGTAAATTCTGTTGAGTGCACTTGTGAATCTGCTGCAGTTGTTCAATGAAATCCTCGACCTTACCATGAATCCTCTTCAAATCTAGAATTGGGGTGAAGTCAAGCGGTGATCTTAGCACAAAACCATAAACAATCTGGAACGGCGGAATTCTAGTACTACGGTTGACTGAGTGGTTGAAAGCAAACTCTGCTTAACTCAACTTTTGATCCCATGTCTTCACATGATCACCGGCAATACCGCGAATAAGATTTTTCAAGGAGTAATTCACCACCTCGGTTTGTTCATTCGTCTATAGGTGGTATGCAGTACTAAAATCCAGTTTACTGTTTGCTAATTTCCACGGACAGTGCCAAAAGTGATTGAGAAAGCGTGTCTCTGTTTGACACAATAGAAGAAGGCAACCCATGTAAACGATAAACCTCTTTGAAGTACAATTGTGCCACCTTCACGTCTTCTGTAGTCTTCTTGCACGAGATAAAGTGCGCCATATTCGAGAATCTATCCACCACCACATAAATAGAGTCACTCTCTCGCTGCGTACGTGGCAACCCCAGGACAAAATCAATGCTGACATCCGTCCACGGTTGAGATGGGATGGGCAATGGAGTATACAATCCGGCATTCGTAGTAGTTCCCTTGGACACTTGACAAATATGACATCCTTTCACAAACTTGTATATTTTTCGCCGCATGAAAGGTCAAAAATAAGAAGTTGCCATCAGCTCGTAAGTCTTCTCTCTCCATACGTGGTCTTTATTGTGCATTTCTGTGATCTTCAAACGTAAGCTGGACTCGGGAATGCATAAATGATTTTCTTTGGACAAAAACCCATCATGGATATGGAACGATGTACACTTTCCTTCCACTGTCTTATCAAGTATGCTGGAAAAGACGGATTAGATGCCAATAATTCACGAAACGTATCGAAGCCAAGTACCTTATTACGCATCATGGTTAAGGACGATCACCGACTGAGTGTCCTGCTACACGATTCAACGCTCCAGATTTGTGCTTGATGACAAAAGAGAATTGCTGTATATAAACAGCCACTTGGCATGTCGGTTAGAAAGCTTATTTTGATTGTTTAGATGTTTCAGCACCTCATGATCTGAGTACAGAACAAACTCACTATGAATAAGATAATTATACCGATGCTTCAAAGATTGAAAAACCGCATAGAATTCTACATCATAAGTATTGTACTGCAACTTGGCATTGTTTAGTTTCTCGCTAAAGAACGCCACAGGTTTGGAATTTTGGCTAAGGACAGCCCTAATCCCCACCTTAAGCGCATCACAATGTAACTCGAACGGTTGTGAAAAATTTGGCAATATTAGGACAGGTGCAGACGTCAACTTTTGCTTAATCAACCCAAAGGCCACTGTCGCCTCGTCTGTCCACATGAATTTCCCCCTTTTCATGCAACCCATGATAGGAGCCATGATACTGTTGAAATGATGTATGAATCTCCGATAAAATGCTGTCAGTCCGGGAGAATCTCGCACATTGAATAAGGTCTTAGGTTGAGACCATTGTCTAATTACCTCGACCTTAGACTCATCCACTGAAATTCTGTCCTTGGATACTACATAGCCAAGGAACAACAACTTGTCCGTAAAAAAGAACACTTCTTGATTGCTTCGAATAACTTCTTTTTTCTTAGTACTATAAGGACTTCCTGTAAATGCTGCAGATGCAACTCTGGTGTAGCACTATCTATGAAGATATCATCGAAATAAACCACGACAGACTTACCAATAAATGGTCGTAGGGCTTGATTCATCACCCCCTGAATGTGCTTGGTGCGTTAGATAATCCAAAAGGCATAACCAACCATTCGTACAGTCCCTCCTTGGTTTTAAAGGCAGTTTTCCATTCATCACTAAGTCTAATGCGTATCTGGTGGTAGCCGCTTTTCAAATCCATCTTTGTGAATACTTGTGCTCTATCATCCAATCTAGGAATTGGAAATCTGTATTTTATCGTTATTTTGTTGATTGCCCCGCTGTCCACCCACATCTGCCACAAACCATCTTTTTTTGGAGTAAGCAACGGAGGTGCTGCACACGGACTTAGGTTCTATTTAATAAAACCTTTGGATAATAGTTCCTCCACCTGTCTTATCAACTCCTTATGCTCTTTTGGACTTATTTGGTAATGGGCTCTATTGGGCAGATTCGAACTAGGCACCAAATCAATTTGGTGCTGAACATCTCGTAGTGGCGGTAACCCACCAGGAAGCTCTTTTGGGAACACATCACAAAACTCTATCAACGGAGGTTTGACCAATTCAGGGATAACACTCAGAAATCTCATACCCTTCCTTGAGAACCAGCACAAATACTAGTTTTGTTTTTGCCAGCTCTTCCTCGAACTTTGCCCTCGATAGGAAGTTTGTTCCTCCACAGCTTGTGGTTTGCAAACAACCTCATTGGTAGGTAGGAGTACAATCTTCGTGTCACCAGACATAAAATTGTAGGTATTTGTACGCCTATCATGTTTCTCCTGTCGACCATATTCTCATGGTCATCCCAAAAGTAGATGGCACGCATCCATAGCAGCCACGTCACACCAAGCCTTATCTTTATTCTTCGGACCAATAGAAAAGGACACGAGGCTTCTTTTCGTCACTTTTACCTCACTAACCTTCTTCAACCACGCTTGTAGGGATTCGGGTGTTGCGCAGTCTTCAACCATAACTTTTGGATCACCTCTTCAGACACTACATTCTCGCAACTACCAGAGTTGACAACGAAACGGCACACCTTGCCTAATGGTGCACGTCGACTGAAAGATATTTGTTAGATTGTTAGATAATTATTTATGCATGTTAGGGTTTTTTTTGTAATTAGTTTTGGTTTCTTACATAAATACTGGTGTGGTGTAGAGGTGAAGTTAAGCCTCATTATTCTTCTAATAATACTCTCTCTCTCTCTCTGTCTTTCTCTCTTCACTTTTCTCTCCTCCTTTAACCTTAAATCATTACTGTACTATTCAACTTGGTATCAAAACATTCTGATCCAACTTTCTTCTTCTTTTTTTCTTTTTTCTTTATCTGAATTCGTGCTTGTAAAAAAAAAATTCTAAAAAAAAAAAAAATCCCAGATGATCGACTAGTGCCGATCTATGCTTTTATGATTTTCCCCTTTTGTTACTCGATTTTTTAATATTTTTTTCGTTTTTTCCCCTTAATTTCGGCGCCAATGGCTTGTTCTTCGCCGATTGCGATTTGAAGCCTTCGATCTAGTTTTTTTCTTGTTGCAATTTATCCCATGGGTGTCGAAATCATTCCTAATGGCCCTCTAGGGCATCGATTTGGTGATTTGAACACTTTTCACATGGATTCGAAGCTCATTCGTGTCGGCTGCCAAAACCCTAGGCATCGACATTGCTGTTTTGGGTCGCAACTTGGTCTCTTTGGTCGCGACGTGCTGCGATTTCCCCTCAGATGCTTGTTTCGGTCCTCGTACACTTGATTTCGATCTTATTTCTTCAGATTTGCCTTGCATTGTGTTTTTTTTGGTCGCCGCATGTTCCTAGTTGGTTGCTCTTGGTTGCTCTGGTTCAGAACTGGTTGGTTGACTTGACTTGAATTTGAGTTCGATTTCAAGTTTTTGATGGTCGGTTAAGGTTTTCCGTTTGATTTGGGAATTTTCCAGTTCGAGTATAGTCCAATTTTGGGGATTTCAGCTTGATTTAGGGCTTTCAATTTTGAATGTGGGCATTAATTTGATTTTCAGTTTGATTTGGGAATTTTTGTTTGATTTGAGGATTTTCTATTTCGATTACAGTTCACTTTTGGAGATTTCAGCTCAATTTAGGGATTAATTTGATTTTGCCCCAATTTGTTCACGTGGCCACACTGTTGGTTTATTATGGCTCCAATGAAACCTTCTTCTGTTGCTCTTCATAATTAACTTAGCGAGCTTGTTTGGCCCTTGGGTGAGGTTCTGCCACTCTCTTCTACTACTACCTTAGCTAATTCAGGTAATATTGCATGTGCGGCTCTTACTTCTCCACCTTGGATCATTGAGGCGCTAGTTCTCATATGTCTGGTAATCCATTTCTTTTCTCTCATTTGACTTCTATTAAGTATCATATAGTCTTAAGCATATGGCTCATCTTGCCCGGTTTACGGGCAAGGTATCCTTCATCCCTCTTCTTCTTTGGCCTTACTTTCTAGTCTTTATACTTGATTTTCCCTTTAACTTGTTATCGGTTAGTCAATTTACTCAATCTATGCATTGCTCCATCACATTTACTCCTACTTTTTGTGTCTTTCAGGATCTCAAGACCAAGAAGATGATTGCTTCGGGGCATGAGAAGAACGGGCTCTATTATCTTGACATTGATTTTGGTTCTCCTTCCCATTCTTCATCTCCCTTAAGTGCTACCATTTCACCTATTCAGTGGCACTTTCGCTTAGGCCATCCTTCCATTGCTAAGCTTACGTTGGCCATCTCCAACTTACCTCCTATGTCTAGTTTCGAG
This sequence comes from Heliamphora pulchella, assembly GCA_032270985.1. NCBI lineage: Eukaryota > Viridiplantae > Streptophyta > Magnoliopsida > Ericales > Sarraceniaceae > Heliamphora > Heliamphora pulchella. Next base: position 20,513 of record JAULJZ010113351.1, read on the forward strand.
TGTGAAGCGTGTCAATTAGGCAAGCATCACCGTAGTTCCTTTCCTAGTCATAGCAATCGTCGTCAGTCCGAATCCTTTGATGATGTCCATGCAGACATTTGGGGTCCTTCTCGAACTCTAAGTGCTAGTGGCTATTCTTATTTTGTTATCTTTGTTGATGATTACTCTTGTATGACTTGGCTCTTTTTGTTGAAACACCAGTCTGAATTACCTCACGCTCTCTATACATTTTATAATGAAATTTTTACTCAATTTGGCAAGCGCATTAAAGTTCTCCGATCTGATAATGCGTTAGAATATATGCAATCTACTGCTGTGTTTTTTTTTGTGTCGATCGTGGTATTATTTATCAGACGACTTGTGCTCACACGTCACAACAAAATGGCGTTGTTAAACGCAAGCACTGTCATCTGCTAGATGTTGCTCGAACTTTATTGTTTTATGCTCACGTTCTAAAATACTTTTGGAGTGATGCTATCTTTACTGCTTGTTATTTGATTAATCACATGCCTTCCTTTGTTCTCGGTCGCCAGTCTCCTTTTTCATTGCTATATCATAATTCTCCACCTTTCTCACTCACTCGTATTTTTGGTTGTACTGTCTTTGTGCATGTTCTTGATCCCGACAATGATAAGTTATCCCCTCGCGCACGTAAGTGTCTTTCTTGGATACTCTTGTACTAAAAAAGGATATCGGTGTTATTATCCAGAGTCTTGCCGATACTTTGTGAGTGCTAATGTGACCTTCTTTGAGTCCACTCCCTTCTTCCCTTTCTTTGGTCACCAACTTTCTTTTGATCTCATTTGTTGTCGTGAGGGGGAGTTTCTCTCTTCTCCTACTCTTCCTCTACATCTCCCTGTGGCACCATCTTCTCCCTTTAACCCACATTTGCAGGTTTATCAGCGATCTCAAGATAGACCTATTGTTTCATATGGCCTGGGTTCTTCATCTTCTCCGGTAGAGGTTCCTATCTTCTCCGCTCCTAGTTTTGATGACTTATCGATTGTTTTGCGCCGAAGTAAACGCACATGCACCCAATATTCTATTGCTCATTTTGTGTCTTATGATTGTTTGTCATCTTGTCTTCAGTCTTTTACTTCTACTTTGTCGTTCGTTTCTATTCCTACTTCTCACAAGCAGGCTGTGTCTATGTCTAGCTGGAAACTTGCTATGGATAAGGAAATGCATACCTTTTAGAAGAATCAAACTTGGGAACTTACCACTCTTCCACTTGAAAAGCAAGCGGTGGGTTGTCGTTGGGTCTATACAGTAAAGTGCCTTTCTGATGGTTCTGTTGAGCATCTCAAGGCGCGTTTAGTTGCCAAGGGCTATACTCAGACTTACGGTGTTGATTGCTTGGAAATTTTTTTTCCTGTGGCTCGCCTTAACTCTGTTCGTATCTTTCTATCCGTTGCTGTTAATCGTTCTTGGCCTTTGTATCAACTTGACATTAAGAATGCCTTCCTTCACGGTGATCTTTAAGAAGAGATCTATATGGATTAGCCCCTGGCTATGTTGTGCATGGCAGTGAGCATCTTGTTTGTCGCTTGCGTAAGGCTCTATATGATCTGAAGCAATCTCCACGTGCCTGGTTTAATCGCTTCAGTTCTATTGTCATTGCATACGGTTTTCGGCGTTCTACATCTGATCATTCGGTTTTTGTTCATTACTCTTCTGCTGGTACTCTTGTCCTCATCATTTATGTTGATGATATCATTATTTCTGGTGATGATTCTATTGGTATTGCTACTTTAAAATGACATTTGGCTCATTATTTTCATACCAAGGACTTAGGCATTTTCCGTTACTTTCTTGGGATTGAGGTTGCTCGTTCCTCTCGAGGGCTCTCTTTATCTCAACGTAAGTATACTCTTGATCTTCTCTCTGAGACCGGATTGCTTGGTGCTCGTCCGGTTAATACACCTATAGATTCTACTGTTAAGCTCGATGTTGCACATGGAGAACCATTTCTAGACGTTGGTCGTTATCGGTAGCTTGTTGAAAAATTGATTTACCTCATGGTCACCCGTCCTGATATCACATATGCTGTTAGTGTTGTTACCTAGTTTATGCATTCTCCTTGTCAGCCACACTTTGATGCTGTTTGTCGTATTCTTCACTACTTGAAGTGTGCCCTAGGTTGTGGCTTGTTATATTGTCCATGTGATCATTTGTTTGTGATTGGTTTTAGTGATGCTGATTGGGATGGTAATCGCTGTGATAGGCGATTCACCTCTGGCTATTGTACCTTCGTTGGTGGCAATCTTATCACTTGGCGTAGTAAGAAACAGAATGCTGTTGCCTGTTCCAGTGCTGAAGCAGAGCATAGTGCCATGGCCCGTACTGCATTTGAAATGTTGTGGGTTCGTTCTCTTCTTCATGATTTCGGCATCACTTCTTCTCGTCCTATGGAGATGTTCTGTGATAATCAAGCGGGCATATTTATTACTAATAATCTTGTGTTCCATGAGCGTACTAAGCATATTGAGGTTAACTTCCACTTTATTCGGGACTTAATGATGACGAAGCAAATTATCACTCTATATGTTCGTTTCGAAAATCAATTGGGTGATATTCTTACCAAACCGTTAGCTGCTTTTGGTTTCCAACAACTTGTTTTCAAGCTGGGCATGTTTGATCTCTATGCTTCTGCTTGAGGGGGAGTGTTAGATTGTTAGATAATTACTTATGTATGTTAGGGTCTTTTTGTAATTAGTTTTGGTGTCTTTTATATAAATACTGGTGTAGTGTAGAGGTGAAGTTAAGTCTGATTATTCTTTTAATAATACTCTCTGTCTTTCTCTCTTCTCTTTTTTCTCTTCTTTTAACCATAAATAACTACTTTACTATTCAACTATATTGTTGTGCAGCCACACATCTCCTTCAACCTCTCGTGGAGCAGAACAAGCCCATCAGACTACTAATAATGGTCCTTGGTCACCAGCAACTTGCTCTTCTTGCACATCAGGATCTCTTCGATCATAATCTGTGGTACGTTCAGAATCTGCGTTTAGTTCTTTTGCATACTTTTTCGTCTCCACGAACAGGGACTTCTTAGGCCGTTTTCTCTTCCTACAATCTGCTGCTCAGTGACCTGATTCGCCACACTTGAAGCATTTAAACCTAGAAGGGGATGTCCTAGTAACCTGTGGTGATGTGGGTGATCTGGCCGGAGGTTGCGTGTTGTTGAAACTGGATTTACCCCTGCACGACTTGAACTGCCCCAGTTTACCCCTGTAGGTCTGCGATTGAACTATTTTTCCAACTGTAGAGCCTTTTGATGAGCATTCGAGATCGAATACACATCAAACAAATTTAGTGTATCCTAAAATTGCTGTCGCATGCCTCGAATATAACATGACACCAACTCTTCGTCTGTCTCTGAAAGGTCATTTCTAGCAATTAATTGAAAAAACTCCGTCATATAATCCTCAACATAACGCAACCTTTGTTTTAGGTTCTACAATTGTTGGTACATCAACCTTGCATAATTGTGGGGCAGAAAAGCAGCACGCACGTGCTTCTTTAGCTTCTCCCACGATCCAATCTTCTCTTTCCCTTGCCTTACTTGGGTGAGTTTGACTTTCTACCTCTATGTCTCAGCTCTGCCTCGAAATCTCGTAGCCATCAAAGGAACCCGTTTGGCCTCTGGAACTTCTTTGAAATCAAAAATTTCTTTGACAACACTGATCCAACTTAGGAACTCCTCTAGTGTTGGACTTTCTTGGAATTTCGACAAGTCGATCTTCAACCCGGACTCCCAGTATCTAGAATCACGGTCATTAACCATGACTCCTCTTCCCCTCCCCCTCCCCCTCCCCCTCGGCTGATATTCAGTAAAAGGGTTGGAACCCTCATTAGTCAATTGATCCTCCTCTTGAGGATGCGGGTTTGTTGGACAACGACGAGGATGATTCACAACCTCCATGGCTGCAATCTGCTCAGTTAATGCTGCAATTGCATTATGGAGCTGTGTCAGTTCCTCTGCTCAGACACCTCGTGCAAGGTCGTCTCGCTCATACACCTCTTCGACATCGGTAAATTTGACAAAGGCTTTGCTCTGATACCAACTGATGCAAGAAAGTGTATCTCGGCTAGAAGGACACTGGCATCGAGATCCACAAGTCTGCTCGAATTAGATATACTATCTCTAATAGCAAACACAAATAAGATAAAACTCTCTGAAAATTCTTATTAATCAACAACTGATTTTACCTAAGGCGTACATTACGAATTTATAGTGAAAGACAACCTACCCGTACTAGGAAACAAGCAAAGAGAAGGCAACACTTGCCTACCAAGGTAAAAATAAAAGAAAATCAAAAAACTACCAAAAAAGGAAATATTTGAGTTAGGATCAAATTTAGAAACTAGAATAAAATATAAGATTGCTGGAAAAGAATCTAGACTTGAACGGATTTGGAAAGCTCTCGAAATTGACAAGTCAAATCTTTTCTAAAATAGCAAATTTGACGTTTTCAAAGCCTAGACGAAAGAATTTGGCCAAAATCCACCATCAGTCATGGCATAGTGATGAGTATTGTCCGTTGGGCTGTTTCTGATTGAACATGGGCCTTCTGAGGCCAATCTGCCACTGTTAGGTTGTGCCTTTACTATCATTGTTGGGCTTTGAGTGGTCATAGGCCCTATGAACGAAAGGCCGAATAGCTCAGCATCAGCTGCCCTAGGGAATATTGATTAGAACTCATCAGTGAGCCAGTAATTCAACTAAACATGTTATTTCGACATTTTATTTACTGTTTTTGTGTGGTTAAATTATCTCACTTTAGGCCTGGTGTATGTTGTTTGTATAATGGGGTTTGATTGTATTTTAGCCATTGTAACTAAGTTTTTAGCTAGGAAGAACATATATGGATATAGATCCAGATCCATATACTAAATACGGATACGTTTGTATATATATATATATATATATATATATATGTATATTACAATTATTAGCATTGCATTATTTATAAGAACATAATCAAAAGCAAGATTACATTCAGATTTTAGGCCATGTTTGATGTGTGGGATTGGATTAGGGAGGATAGGAGAAACAAGTAATATGTATGTGCAACATATTTTTTTATACCATGCGATATAAATGAGATTATATATACCGTTGTATTATTTGTAGCATGTTTGGTTAATGTGAGATAAAACGTGAGATAAGAGTTGTAGAAGCCTTGGATAGGTTGGGAAGATGATTAGAAGGGGAGGATGGGTTATCCTGGGAGTAAAGGATTATTTACCCTACGGATTCCAAGTACATGAGATTAACAGCCCGTTTGGGAAATAAGGAAAGAAAAGAAAAGAAAAGAAAAGATTACTTAAGTAATAAAAGAAAAGAAAAGAAGAGAAATGATTGTGTTTTCTTTCCATCTTATTTGTATAGAGAGGAGAGAAAAGATTGTCATCTCTCTCTTATCGTGTTTGGTTAGTCTCAAGAAGAGAAAATAAAAATTTTATACATGATATTACTAAACTAACCATATTTTATTAAGAGTACTTAATAGATTTATTTTTAGAGGGTTAATATTGGCATTACAAAACAAAAGCATTTAAGTAGTTTCTTTTTTCTCCAAACCTCTCCACTTTTGGAAAGATTCAAAAAGGTGGTCTTAAGTGATAACCAAATCTCTCAATTTCTTTTCATTTCTCTCCACTTCTCTCCTCATTATTTATCCAAACAAGTTATTGAGTGATAACACAATCATTTCTTTTCTTCCCAAATCATCCAATCCAAACTAGCTGTAATTGTTCAATCCGGTGCAAACAAATGCAAGACTATTTATCCGGAGAGATAAAACCTAAAATGGTGGGTCCACTTCTTTTTAGTCCAATCTGGTCTGGCACTCCTAATCTAGAGCAATAAACATGACCTCGTATTGTTGTTACTATGAAACATCTAATACATGTATTTAGATGGAACGTTAAAGCAACTACCAACAATAAATCACACATTAATCATATATTAGATTAAACATAGTAGAAATATAATCGATTAAAAAATAAAAGCAACAAAAATAAAAAAAATTAAAGATTAGAACCTCCTATGTCCCCCCACGTATCCATCCCGAAATCTTCGCGTATCTCCTTGACGACGGCTACGTTTTGATTGGAGTGGAAGTGGATTTGGTGACTTTTCAATCCTAGGTTTTTCCTCTCTCCTATCTTTTCTTCCATATCTGAGGTAGATTTTCATGTTCCTAGTTAGTATGTGTTGAGCGCATAATTATTATCCTAGTTTGGTTGGGCTGGGATTTGGATATCTTTTTTTTTTATTTATTAAAGTGCCCTATATTGTTAAAAATGAGTATATTGATGAAATTGGTAGACTAGTGTGTGTGTTTTTTTTAGTTATCTTTTTGTATATTCAATGAAGTGAATGTCACTAAGGGATCCATCACTTGGGACCTAGGTTTTATTCTGGTTTAACATGCAAAAACTCTTCAGCTGTATTTGCCTTATTAATTCTGACTTGTACCTTTTTAGTGATTACTACGGTCACTAAAATCTATATTATTGGAAAAAGTACACCATTCTTTTGAAAGTACACCATTCTTTTATGTCCTTTTGAGATAGCTTGTTAGCAGATTACTTTGTTTAGTCGATTATCTAATGTTTTTCTGGTTGCAATATTCTCTTGCAGGTGAATGGCTGTACAGGTAAGATGGGGAGGGCAGTTATTGAAGCAGCTGGTTCTGCAGGACTTGATATTGTTCCTGTATCATTTGGCAGTGCTAAGGAGTCTGGGAAAACTGTGCAAGTGGATGGGAAAGAGATTCAGTTGTCTGGTCCTTCTGAAAGAGAGAGCATTTTAGCATCTCTCTTTGATAAGTATCCAAATATGGTTGTGGTGGACTATACAGTGCCTGCTACAGTAAATGGTAAGCATTATTAAAAGTATTATTAGTGCACCAGGCTGCCCCCTTCAATAGTTTTTGCCTGGGAGGCTATACATGGGTTTCACAGGCCTTGTTCACCACGGTCCACGGCTGAATTTTAGAATTATTAGTTTCCCCATGTTTTTCTGGGTTTTGGGATCATTAAACTTGAATTGGTTTCTGAAACTGTAGCCAGCACTATGGATCCCCTGGGTAGGGGTAGAGAATCTCGATTTAAGGATAACACTTACTATTAGAGGGATCGTTGACATATGTGTATGGATGCACAGTGGGTTAACATTGCCCTCAAATAAAATTTACGAACTTTTCTCCATAATGTTAATTTGTGACCAATTTCTCTATTCTTTACCACAATTTTTCTCGTCTTATTAACAGTTGCTCAAGTAGGTTAAGTATTGGAAAACTGTGTTGTTTCCCCTACATTTAGTAAGGGCTTTTTGAGTGACAGTATTATAGTTTTCTTATTAAGAAATAAGGCAGTGCGTATAAAAATTTCCAATTGGCAAGGTTTTAGTTATTGGATTCAATACTAATGTTGTTATCATGTGATCTTCAGATAATGCTGAGGTGTACTGTAGAGTTGGGGTGCCCTTTGTAATGGGAACCACCGGTGGAGACAGGGAGCGGTTGTTTAAGACTGTAGAAGACTCGAAAGTTTATGCTGTGATCTCACCTCAAATGGGAAAACAGGTGCTCAGTAGCCTTATACTGCCATTTATATAATCTATCATTGTCCATTTGCGTTTCTTTCTTGTGATGAAACCTCAACTGGCTGGTCTTGATTAGGTTGTAGCATTTCTTGCAGCCATGGAAATTATGGCTGAGCAATTTCCTGGGGCTTTCTCGGGATATTCTCTAGAGGTAACTTATTAATTGTCCCTTCTCTTTTCTATTCTTTTCTTTTCTTTTCTTTTTTCATTTGATTTTTCCTGTGCCGCGTTTATTCTTTTTTCTTTAAATGTCTATAATGATTTAATACTCCAAGAGGCATAAGAGCTATTAACATTACAAATCTTTTTCATGGCCAATTCCATACACATCAGGAAAAAAAATGAGAAAGAAAAAGAAAAAAATTACAACTTTGTTGCCATGGCCTGCACGGCTTAAGCTGTGGGATTTTTTTTTTTCAATTTAATCTTTTGGTTTGGAAATAAGAATCTTGACCAATTCCAGTTTTTATTTAATGTAATGTACAGCGCTAATTGCATCAACCTTACAAAGCCTTGATCCAACTTTCTGAGGTTGCAGTTCATCTCATTTGTTTAGGTCCTCGCTGTGTCGCATGGGATATATATGTCTAATTTTTTGTGGCCTAAATTTGTGGTGCCCATTATGCTCTCGAAATTGGCTTAGTTAGCAGACCTAACTTCATTACATGTTAATGCACTTTTTTTAATGAATAAAATACAAAGCGCACAATGCAACATATGTAGGAAAACGAACCCTAGGATTCCCCAACTGTTGTGCTCAGATTCTGGTGACGTTTGCCGCTGTCAGTAAAGTGTGCAGGTCTTATGAAATCAAAGCTTAATGTGATGAATTGAAAGGAATTTGAACTCAGGCTAAATAGTTTTTAAAATTTGGAGTTGCCGCCTAATATAGTGTTTGCTTGTGTGGCGTGTTCTCTAAAATTATTTTCAAAGAAAACCATCAGAGAAATGCAGGCAATGAAACAACACTCTGGGAATTGATGGAAGCGTATTTCTCATCACTGCCTCACACTACCTGTATGACAATCATGAGTCTACTAGGCTGAACGTGAATCATTCGAGGCCAGATATGATAGCAGCAGCTATACGAAGATGGTGCATCTATCACTTGTTAGATGATGCATTCCTAGGGACCGTCTTACTATGTTTTTATTGTTACTACGAGGCTACGAACCTACCAGCCCTACGTGAATCACGCAAAGTGGTGGATCGAACGTAAAAATGCTCATGCAAAAGAAAGATGTAATGGAGGGTATTTTAGCGTAACTATAATAATATAATGCACAAGAGTATAAATCTATGTGAGCTAAGTGGGCCCAAAGGGAACAGTATTATGTCTGTGGGGTCAAGGCATGACCATTGGTATCACAACAAGGACACTCTGTCCTCGTCACGGGCACCAGTCACTCCCACATGCTGTACAATAGAGGGAGCCGTTCGTAGATAATCAGAGGTGGAAAAATCTGAGGCTAGAACATGACTATCGGGAATGTAGTTGGACTACCTCAGCAATCAGGCAAGCTACTGGTAGGTTCTGAAATGACTGAAATAATTTCAAAAGCTAAAAACCCATTTGACTACAAAAGGGACATCTCACTCGGCATCCTCATCGTGTGTGGGAAGGTGGAAAATGTTAAGTCTCTCCAATCAAACTTGGGTTGTTGGCTGTCCACAGGAAAGTCAACTTGTATGATTTACTCCAGGGGAAAGAACAATGCATTGTTATTTATAACAGAGGAAGAAAATTCTGTTTTGTTATATCGAGATGGCCATTTAAAGAAACTTAATCAAAGCATTAGTGGGATATCGAAATCTTAGTGTATCCATGGAAACAAACCAAAATGTACTGAAACATGCCGAAACATTATGAAATATGTCGGAAAAATAAGTTATTTTAACAGTTGTTACAAATATACAACAATGTTCATTTCTATTTACCTATTTTTGTTGAGAGAATCTAATAACCAAAAAATCTTAATTTTTTTTAGAGAATCTAATAAATTAGAATGGAGAAGATGAGAATAACCACGTCAGAAAGAGCAATATGAGAGGATGTTCTTTCTCGAAGTAAATTCTTGATATATGAAGGGTGGCTTTTGTTTTTCTTTTCTTTCGTCTTTGTATGTTGGTTTCTGGCCAACATTTTCCCTTTTTCCTCCAAGTACAGCTTGTTTGAAGGCTCTGTTTCTATGGGCTTGTCCTATGGATGTCTATTCTTTCTATCTTTTTCCTCTTGTTTTGTTTTTGTTTAAATAAATTTCTGTTTGCTTATAAAAACCAAAGGTTGGGATTGACCCCTTGTCTGGCCTTGTTGGTCATGCTCCTGGACAGCGGTGTTTGGTGGTGACATGAAGGTTCTATGTTGGGAATACATGCTCACAAATGAATGCCAATTAGGAATACATTAGGCCCTTTAGGAACAGCTTTTAAAATTTTCAAGTTGTTAATAGTTAGTTACCAGGATCTGATTATAGGTTATTAAATAGTAAAATGTACACTAATCAAAGGGTGTGAAATTAAAGTCATTTAAATAAGGAAGTTCAAATCAAAATTTTGAAATCATTTTCCCCTCCTGTTTGGAAGAATTTTTAAACTATATATGCCTAGTTTTTTAAGAAGTTCCAACTATTTTCCCCTAGTTTCAGAGAAATTTCAAATCATTTTTCCCACAAAAAAATTATAACTAGTTTTCTCTATTATTGGAAAAATTACAAATTATTTTCTCTGTACCAAAACTCCACTTGGTTGTTTCTATTATCAGAGAAATTTCAAATCATTTTTCCCACAAAAAATTTGTACCTAGTTTTCTCTATTATTGGAAAAATTACAAATTATTTTTTCTGTACCAAAACTCCATTTGGTTGTTTCTATTATTGGAAAATATACAAATCTCTTTTCCCTAGTTTTGGAAACAAATTATTTTTCTTTGTATCGGAAAAATTCCAAATCACTTTCCGTAATATCAGAAATTACAATTAATTTATCCCTAGTATTAGAAAAAACTCTCTCTTGTATCTGAAAAATCTTATCTTTCCTTAGCATTGGAAAGACACCAAATCCTTTTTCGGTATCATCTGATAATATTCAAATAATTTCTCGTTAGCTTTAAAAAGTTCCAAACTATTTTTCCTTGTATTGGAAAAATTCCCAAATTTTTCCCACCGTATTAGTAAATTTTGAGTTACATTCCATCATGTTAGAAAAATACTATTTCCATTTTCTGAGGGTTTTCAAACATTCTCAAAAAAATTCAATCTGATTTGGACATTCCAAACTAAATTTCACCCTTTTACTTTTATTCCACTTCATTGTATTTTGCTTGGTTCTGTTTCCCAAACCTTCTTCCCAAAAAAACTGAGAATTTTTGTTCAACCTATCGCCTGGCCTACACCGGCACTGTCTACTTGACCCACATGTTTCTCATAACTACAAAATCCGAGGCATTTTCCTACATAAAAATTACCCTAAATCTGATTTACATTGATTCTTACAGATGTGGTTTACTTTATTGTTTGGTAGATGGGTCGTGGGAGTGACTACTTAACTGCAGTTTCAGATAGTGTTTTCTTTTCCTTTTTTCCTTGTTTTGTTCTTTTTTTATTTTTTTTGGGGGGGGTGGGGGGGTGGGGTAGATGTAGTACAAGAAGCCTGCTTAATCACACCCAGTTGGAATATGTTATTAGCTTTTTTTAATTTGTTTAGTAGTCTTAACTTTTATCATTATTTTAGGTACTTTTAAGGTTTAACTTGTTAAATTGAAGTGTTTAATGGTAGGGTATCCGTTATTTCCTCTGATGAATTCTTGAAGTTTTCTCTGAAATGCTTCTAACTGATGCAAGTATTATAATACTTATAATATTTGTTTTGATGGGGACAATTTTGATGAACTTCTTGTAACCAATGCAGATGTGATGGACGAGGGTCCTGGTTGTGACTCATGAGGAGGATGATTCTTTTCCTTGATAAATATGTTTAAAATAAATGGTAGTAATTGTGAATATAATGTTTTCTTAACATGCGATGGTAGCTAGGGAATAGAGATCTAATTAAAAATGTAGAATTATGGGGAATTGGAATGTGAGATTTAATACATCTGGTGTTCTGGCATGTGTAATTGTAAATGTGGTGAACTACTATCATAAGGGGGTTCATGTTTTGGATTCCACCACATCAAAAACCACTGTTAAAAGCAGCTTTTGAAATTTTTTTTTTTTATAAAGAACATGCATCTGAGAACAGATCAGCTGCTGGGAAAATAGTAAAATACTCTCTATTCCAGGGAGAAAAGTTGGTTTGCAGGCTGGGGTCAGCAGGCCTTCAAAATCAAACTAAATGATGTACTGTGCACTGGTTTTCTCAGTTTTTTGGTGTTTATTGTTAACCGTAATGGAAAGCCGTACTCAAAAGGATAGGCGAGTACTCTTATTTATAATAAAAAATTAAGCCACACTATTACATCCCTACACTCACACATACAGAATAATAGTAAAGATACTACTAAGATACATATATATCTAACAGCCCCTTCAAACTGGAGCATATATATCTACCATGCCCAGCTTGTTACATAAATATGAGACACGCGAACCCGACAGGGATTTAGTAAAG
>JAULJZ010113352.1:0-11466 GCA_032270985.1 Heliamphora pulchella
TGGGACTGGTCGACCTGGAATAAGGATGGGTAAAATTGGATAAAGGTCGGTCCCCACGCCGTTGCCATTGAGTAAAACAGCTGTTGCATAAAGCTCGGCAATGAAAATTTACTATTCGCAACGAGGCGGGGATAGGTTAAGGTGATCAAGAGCCATCAAGTCTACTCCGTGATTTCCGGCGTGGAATTCATGATACTGTTTTGGAAGTGCTTGGGATTGGGCATCTGCATTGCATTCATTTGCATCACACACTTATTCTTTTGTTGTTATATATGTTCGTCCTGTTGAAATTGATAAATGGCCTATAACTTTGCATTGGGTGCTATATGATATGTATTGTGCAATTTCTTCTTGCGAGTTTGTTAGACGGTTTAGGGAATTTGCTTCTGGGCTCCGGCTCATGGCATTTATGCCACAGGTGACGAAGAAGGACCCTTTGAGGAAGGCGGGTTCATTGAAGGGGAAGAATATACAGAAGAGGGAAAGTGGTAGGAGTTGGTCAACCCCAGCGACGCAGTTTGAAGACGTAGGACGTCTCGTTTTGATCTTCTGTTCAAGTTTTCCACGGACATGATGTAACTTTTGTCAAGTTTTCTGGATGACTGTACTTATTAAGTATTTTGGACAATCTTTGAACCATTAATGATGTATTAGTTATCTTATGTATTTATGAACATTCAGCTAGAATATGTCCCTTATTTATAATTACATATGTCCTGACATACCCGGGGAACGGGGTGTCACAAAAACTGGTCTATCCGTCCCATAATACAATACATGTAACCCATGATACATACAACCGGCCCTCACATGCCGCAACCACAGTCCTAACACTGAGATCCTCACATAAACATACATTCCCTGGATAAAACCGTATACTATGGGATAAAACCATAGACCAACCACGGGGTAAAATCGCAAACCTAACCACGGGATAAAATCGTAAACCAGACCACGGTATAAAACCGCACACCTTACCGTAAGCCACGGGATAGGATCGCCGACTACGGATTATACCACGGGATAAAACTGCATGCCACGGGATAAGACTGCGTACCACGGGATAACACCGCATATTATAGGATAAAACTGAAATTATGGGATAACACCGAACATTCCTATGCATAACCTAATCAGGATTTAAATGCATATAACATACCACATACACCACATGCATGTGCCCTACAGATCCATCACATCCATGCCTAATAAAACTCTGAGTTCTATAGCATGTAACCACGATACACATAAGAAATCATGCCATGTATTCCACTTACATAAGTCAACAGTTATAAATACACATAACCATATAACTCGACTAGACATCACAAGCCATATACCCATCATTCGATACACGAATAACCCGTCCACATATCGGGACCCGTCCACGCACGGGGATAACCAACACCTAATCCGGAGATCAGCACTTGAAACCTCCCACAGACTGATTCTCATCAGAACCCCACCTTAAACCAAACCACGAACCCACATGTCGCGCACATAACCAGCACTCGCACAACCATGCCACAAACCCTAAACCAACCATGCACGTCACACCCTAGGACGGCATCACAAAAACACTCGGGCTACTTCACGACCCCCGAAGCACAAGACGGCCAACCAAACTGAGGAACAACTAACTCCCCTCTTCAGGATTTCAATCAACAAAACCCCATAATTCCATTGACTAAGAACCACTAGAGGAAGGCCAATCACTAAGACGACACCCAAAGGAATCCACAGGTATTTGAATTGACCAATTCCCATAAATCAGTCAATTGAATACTTAGGACGCCAATCAAAAACCACAACCCAATCACCAAACCACCAACAAACAGCATAGAATTCAATCGACTGGACCCAACCCCCAGTTGACTGAAAAACCCACTGGAAACGGCCAAAGAGACCAGAAGCACTGTCCAGTTGACTGACCCTCAAGGTTCAGTCGACTGAACCTCAAGAACACCAATCCAGTCGACTGAACCTATGAGTTCAGTCAACTGAACCCAAGAACACATGATCCAGTCGACTGAACTGGATCATGTGTTCAGTCAACTGGATCATGTGTTCAGTCGACTGAACTCATAGGTCAGTCGACTGAACCAGCCCAGAAATTGTTTTTCAAGCTACGGGTCAACCCTCTAAACCTCAGATCGAAGCCTCGAAACTCTCTTTTTAACACCCTCAAACAAACAGAAACCTATACCTAACATTAAGACTTCAAAAGAAACTCTCAACACCCGATTTCATCCAAAGAAATCGCCAAAAATAAGGTTTTAAACCCAAAAACCCAACTGAACATAAACTCAGATCTACAGCAATCTAACCAGTAAAAAGACACCCGATTACCCATAACACCCTTATACAACATACAGGTCTAGAATCCTACCTCAGTAAGTTAAAAAAAACTCGATGCCTCGATCGACGTGCAAAACCAAGCTTCGCCAGAATTAAAATCTGACCGGATGGTTGCATAGCCCATGACGCCAAAACGAAGGATTCGCTGTTAGATCGCTGAAAATCGAGCCCCGGACCCTCGAGAACTTAGAGAGAAGGCAGAGAGAAATCGAAAAACTTAGGAGTTAAGTTTTAGAAAATATGTTTATGACAATATCTAACTCCAGAAATTTATAGGTCTCCAAAATATCTTTTTTTGAAAATTTTCAAGTATCGTGTCACAACGGCCCACGGCTCCGGGAACCTACCCCGCATGTATATCTAACCCGATCATGCATTAAAAACATGCTCAAATGGAAACACATAACGCGCATCCGAAAACGCCGAGAAAAGAAAACGGGTAAGGGTCTCACAGCCTTCAACCTTTTCTTTTAAAACTTTTTTTTCATCATTTAAAGATAAAATATGTTTTGACTGTAAAAGTTTTTCTCCTTTTGAAGTTTCAATGTCACAAGATGAGGAATGAACCAACATTTTAATAATGGAATTCTTAGCACCCATTTTTCTCAATTCATCATGTAAATCTTCAAATTGAATTTAAAGTTCGTCTAAGGAAAAGGCTTCATTAGTTACCTCATCATCTTCTTTGACCATGAGGAAAAGATTAGCAACTTCATTTTCTTCTTTCTCATCCTCGGAGCTACTGTCATCACTCTCACCCCATACAACTAGCATAGCCTTCTTGAATCCCTTCTTGAAGTACTTCTTGAGATGGGGACACTCGGCTTTCACACATCTAGGCTTCTTGCATTTATAGCATATGATCTCATCTTTCTTATGATCATTCTTGAATTTGCTAGACTCTCCCTTGAACTTGTTGAGTTCTCCTTTGTGCCCATCTTTCTTGAAGAATATTCTTCCTCCTTGTTTCTTATATCTAAGAAACCTTTTGATTTTTCTTATAATGAGGGTTAGATCTTCATTTTCGCCACTACTGGATTCTTCATCAAATTCCTCATCAAGAGTGGAGGACTTGAAGGTAATGCCCTTCTTCTTTTTGTTGTCAACTTCGTCATTCACCTTGATGTTCATCTCATGAGTCATGAGTGATCCAAGAAACTCCTCCAAACTAAGTGTATTGAGGACCTTAGAATCTTTTAGGTATGCACCTAAGAATCTTTCTTACCATCTCTACATTAAAATAGATCTTTCCAAGAGATTTTAATCCATTTATAATATTGGTGAATCTAATAAACATTTCAGAGATAGTTTTATCATGTTTCATTTTAAACAATTCATAATTATGAACTAGCATGCTTATCTTAGATTCGTTGACTAGGTTAGTTCCCTCATAGGTAACCTCAAGTCTATCCTAATACTTCTTAGTAGTGTCATAGGTGGAGATCCTATTAAACTCATTGGGGTTAAGAGAGCAGTATAAGAGATTCATAGCCTTGGCATTTTTTAAAATCTCCCTTATGTCATTTTCAGTCCATTCATTTTTAGGTTTAGGAACAATACCTCCTTCAATAGTCTTGGTTGGTCTTTTGGGTCCATTTATAATAACCGTCCATAGGTCACAGTCTAAGACTTGAATGTAGATTCTTGTTTTAGCCTTCTAACAATTATAATTTCCTTCATTAAACAAAGGGGGTTTGCTGGTGGACTGATCGTTAGATTGAATAGGTCCAATACTAGTGGTTTCCATGAAAGCATTTAGACGGTTAAGTCAAAAACAAGAGCCCAAGCTCTGATACCAATTAATAGTCCTATAAAACCCAAGAGAGGGTGAATTGGGTTTTAAAAATAATAATAACTATTTTAAAAACTTTTTTCAAAATGTTTTAATTTCTTAAACAAATATAGCAAGGATATCAACAAATAAAGTAATGAAGAAATTAAAGAGATTAGGAAGAGAGAAATTGAACTGGACACCAAGATTTATTGTGGTTCGGCTTCTTCCAAGCCTACGTCCACTCCCCATGACTCCCATTGAGAATTTTCACTAAGATAGTGTCACGCCCCAAAACCCAGGGTCACGTGAAAATCCACCAAACAACAGTTTTTATGAAAATACAGGTTTTCATATATTCAAAATCGTCTGTTGAAAACAATAGAATGCCTAACAAAAGATATCTCTCATAAACAAAGGCATACAGTTCCAACATTCATACAATATATCACCTTATGACGTACAAAACTTGCCTTCAGGAACAGGCAAACCAAAAAGGAAAACTACTACAGCCTTCCATCATCCGTCAGCACGGGCATCACTAGATCTACTCAAGATCATCTTCCACATCATGACCTGAAAAAGGTTATATACAGAAAATCCCACCCATGAGCTGAAGCCCAATAGAAATAAACAATAAAGCTGTAAAGCAGAAAATATGCAATCATATAAAGTGGGAGCGAACTCAACCACAAAACCCAAAAGGTTTTCCATCTAAAACCCATAAGTTTTTCCATCATACTATGCCAGTCTCCCAAACGGTTTTATTAACATAAAACTCATGTTTTCATCCTTCAAACCATGGGTTGCAAATAGTGCAAATAAACCACCACAGTTAAGGAAAAATAGTAATCAAAACATTGTTCCCTCACGGAATGTATCATCATGGAAAAAGAAGAATATGATCCTATGTACCAACTCCATCACACAACAGAGGTAACAACGATAGATCCCTGTTCAGTATCTAATCCCCATACATCATCGGACCGGTTAGATACACACAAGTTCTATACGGAGCACCATAACATAACCACTCAATTTACGGGCGACAACCCGAGGGTATAGAGCAGCCAACTCAATTTACAGGGACTAACCTGAAGGTACAAAGCACCTACGCTGCGCATGTTTTCGAACTTACACCAAGGGCAACTCGTGCCAAATACTCGTCATCCCGGTACATTTAGATAATCTTCTAAAAATCGAACCGTAGCTCAATTACGAAAAATATTTCACAAATATACATTATACATGTATATACAGATCCATCCATCAACATGGAGATCAACAAACATTTTCAAAATGTTTTTTTTTCATTTTCAACAAAATGCTTCAAAACTTGAGACTCAACCCCGAATGCGAACTCCAAACCTCCAAAACATAAAATGTTGAGATTTCTGTCAAAAACCATCATTTTCCACCGTTTCAAGAAAATCCTTTGAAAACCACACTACGACATGTCATACAGTACTATAAGCCAAGAAAAGCGAACAACATGCTTTATATCAGAAAAATAAGGCTTAAACAGAAAATATGACATTTGATGCATTTTTTACTCGATGAAAACACATATAATTACATATAACATCCTCATAACAGTAATAGGTCTAGAATCCTACCTCGTTGGGTCAAAACCCGACGCCTCAAAAATTGGACCTCGTCGGAACGAGAATTTGACCGGATGAGAGCGATGCTAACAGCGTAGATAGCAAGGATCCATAAGCTGATCATCGAAAACTAGGCTCGGGCAGGTCAAATATGTAGAGAGAAGGCAGAGAGAATGGTAGAAATAAACTTTTTTCCAAATGTTCCAGAGGCTGGAATACTTACAAGCTTAGCAAAAAGGCAATTCAGTCGACTGAAGCTCCTCAAAAAACGCACCACTGCCCAGTTCAGTCGACCGAACCCACTGGTTCAATCGACTGAACTCAAGAAAAATAGTTCAGTCGACTGATCATAGCCGTCCAGTCGATCGAACTCCAGCGTTTGAGACTACTGGTTTTTGGTCTTGGTTTTGCATTCTAAGTCCAACCAAACAAGCCTCAACATTGTTTGAGAAAGCGTAAAACACATCTATATGCTCTTCTACAACTCCAAAACATAACCATGCATCGATGATATATATAACATGAAGGAAAACATGTCATCATTTACACATATCAAAAATAAAATGGTACAGCGTTTCACAACTCTCCCCCCTTAAGGAATTTCGCCCCAAAAATTCACTAAAAGTTCATGAGGTAAACAGATCTGGGTATCTAGCACGCATCCCAGACTCAAGCTCCCAAGTTGCTTCCTTAACCCCGTGATGAAGCCACTGAACTTTGACATACACAATCGTTCTCCCCCGCAACACCTGTTCCTTTGTATCCAGAATCTTCACAGAACGCTCCTCATACGTCACATTCTCATCAACTCGCAACTCAGTCCAATCTAATACATGAGACGGATCCGGCTCATACCTCCGAAGCATAGAAACGTGAAAGACGTTGTCCACAGATGCTAACTGAGGTGGCAAGGCCAGATGGTATGCTACCACCCAAATCCTCTCCAGGATCTCGAAGGATCCAATAAGACGTGGTGATAGCTTCCTGCGACGGCCAAACCTCATCAACCCTCTGCATGGAAAGACCTTCAAAAACACGTGATCCCCCACTACAAACTCTAACAGTTTCCTCCTCTGATCCGCATAACTCTTCTAGCAACTCTGAGCTGTCACCAAACGCTGGCGAATCACGACAATCTGCTTCATCGTCTTCCGTACTATGTCGGGTCCCAAAACAGGAGTCTCTCCCACCTCTATCCAACAAACAGGTGATCTACACGGTTTACCATGTAGATCCTCATACGGTGCTATTCCAATACTGGACTGGTAACTGTTGTTGTATGCAAACTCTGCCAAAGATAGATGATCCTCCCAAGAACCCCGAAAGTCAAGCACGCAAGCTCTCAACATGTCCTCTAAAATTTGGATGGTCCTCTCAGACTGACCGTCGGTCTGAGGATGAAAAGATGTACTAAAAGTTAAGCTCGTCCCCAAAGCTACCTGAAGACTCTACCAAAAACGCGATGTAAACCGCGGGTCTTGGTCAGAAATGATAGTCACAGGTACTCCATGTAGTCAAACTATCTCCCGGACATACAATCTGCTCAATCTATCCATTGGATCTCGCACTCGAATGGGAAGAAGTGCGCAGACTTCGTCAACCTATCCACTATAACCCAAATAGCATCGTGTCCCTTTGGCGAGCGTGGAAGTCCTAATATAAAATCTATACTGACATTCTCCCACTTCCACTCAGATATAGGCAATGGCTGCAACAATCCTACAGGTCTCTGGTGTTCCACCTTTACTTGCTGACAAGTAAGGCATCGGGAAACGAATTGAATCACATCTCTCTTCATTCCCGTCCACCAGAACTGTCGGCGTAGATCGTGATACATCTTCGTGCCTCCCAGATGCACTACAAGACGTGAGTGATGAAACTCATGTAGCACCTCAGCACGACACGACTCTGGCACAAATAATCTCCTTGACAACCTTAGACTCAGGTCAGAACTCGCCACCCATCCTGCTATGTCTGTCCCACTAGCAATGCGATCCTGTATCATCTAAGTCTCCTGATCAGTCCGCTGAGCCTCTAACACGCGTGCAACTAATGCAGGCTGTGAAGCTACAGAATATAAAGTCGCACCTTCCCATGTCTCCCTGAGAGACAGATCAAACTCCCCAACAGCTCCGAGCATGTCCCATTCCCGTATAGCTATAAAAGCTAACCAACCATGAGATCTTCTGCTGAGCGCATCATCTACGATATTTGCATTTCTCGGATGGTACTGCTAATCAAAATCGTAGTCTTCCAACAGCATTTCAGGTCTTTTTGTGAAAACAAGTATTTCAAGCTCTTGTGATCAGAGAAAACCTCAAAATGCTCACCATATAGATAATGCCGCCATGTCTTCAAAGCGAAGACCACTGCTGCCAACTCCATATCATGCGTCAGGTAATTCCTCTCGTGCGTCTTCAGTTGTCGCGAGCCGTAGGCTACAACCTTGCCTCCCTGCATTAACACACAGCCTAAACCATCAAGTGACGCGTCACAGTACACTATATACCCTAGACCTCGCTCAGGAATAATCAATACTGGCACACTGGTCAACCTCCTCTTCAGCTCCTGGAAAGCTGACTCATAGGACTCACTCCACACAAAACTGACTCCCTTCCGCATCAGACGCGTCATCGGTGCTGCAAGCCTAGAGAAGTCCTTCCCGAACCACCGATAATAACCTGCTAGACCCAAAAAACTGTGGATCTCAAAAACGTTCTTTAGTCGCTGCCAATCCGTCACTGCATTAGTCTTCGTCGAGTCCACTGATACCCCATCCTTTGACACCATGTGTCTAAGGAATCTCACCTCTGTCATCCAGAACTCGCACTTCTCAAACTTTGCATACAAACGATGTTCTCTCAAAAGCTACAAGACGACGTGCCGATGCTCCTCATGCATCTCCCTCATGGGTGAATAAACCAGAATATCGTCTACGAACACGACCACAAATCTGTCTAGGTAGGAGTGGAAGATACGGTTCATCAGACCCATAAATGTAGCAGGGGCGTTCGTCAAACCAAATGGCATGACCAGAAACTCGTAGTGACCATAACGAGTCCGAAAGGCGATCTTCGCTATGTCCTCGTCCCTAATCCTCAGCTGGTGATACCCTGACCTCAAGTCAATCTTTGAAAAGCAGCGGGACCCCCTCAACTGATCAAACAAGTCATTGATTCTCTGCATCGAATACCTGTTCTTCACAGTTACCTGGTTTAGTTTCCTGTAGTCTATACATAGTCTCAACGACCCATCCTTCTTCTTCACAAACAAAGCTAGTGCTCCCCACGGTAACGTACTCGGCCGTACTAACCCTTTATCCAGCAACTCCTGCAACTGCACCTTAAGTTCTCGCAACTCAATAGGTGCAAAGCGATAAGATGGCATAGAGATAGGAGCAGTTCTTGGAACAAGATCAATGGAGAATTCCACATCACGACTCGGTGGCAACTCAAATAGATCGTCTGGAAATACGTCTGGATAGTTACACACCACAGGGGGTAACTCCTCTCGAACCTCAACTGGCACATCCAATCTGAGAGCAGAAAAGAGAGAACCTAAGTTCCCTTGAACTCGCCTGGCACCAGGTACAGACACCAAGCCCTCATCCCGATCACCCACAAAATAGAAGCAGTCACCCTCCGACGTACAGATCGACACTCTCCGTCGCTCACAATCTATATAAGCACGGTAGGTAGTCAACCAATCCATCCTAGGATGACATCAAACGTGGTCATGTCTAAAATGATAAAATGAAACTCTAAACAACAAATGGCGACCTCCAGCACGCATGATCTACAAACAAGGCTCAGCGTCATGCTCCCACTAACTGGGGTCTCCACACATAATGTACTACCCAACCAGTCTATTTCCAACTGCAATGCAAACACAAATGCAGAGGATATAAACGAATGTGATGCTCCCATGTTTATAAAAACACTGGCCCATGATCTAAAGACTAGAAGAGTACCTCTTATCATGGATGGAGTAACTGCTGCATCAAACGCAATTGGTGCTTTGGAAGCACTGTGATCAGCAAGAACATAAGCCTTGGCCTGCGGTGGTCTGGTCTGCCCACCAAAACCTTGAGTCGATGGCTGCCTCACTGACTGAGCTGAAGCACCTCCTTCTGCAAACCTAGAAGTCTGGGCCCTAGGCTGCTGCGTAGCCTGTTCCCTCTGTACAGATGAAGCAGCTGGTGCTCCTGTCGCACTCTGAACATGTGCCCGGACTGACCACACCCAAAACAAATAGGTGGATCTCTCGGCTGTGACTGGACTAGCGCTGAACCCTGAGCCTAGCCCTTCTGCGGGCACTCAACTGAACGATGCCCCGACTGTCTACATCGATAACAAATCAACCCTCTCTGCTATGGCCTTCCTGTCGAGGCCACTAAAGGTGTAGGTGCAGACGACTGCGGCTGATATGATACAGCAAAATGAGAACTAGGTCCAGACGACCTCCTACGCTTGTTCCTGGGCCCCTGAAGCTGTGTCTCGCCACTACTTTGCTGGTTCTTACCCTTTCTATGTTGGAATGAAAAAAATTTTTGAACCGACGCCGTGACCGTAAAAAATGACGTATGTGTTTTTCATGAAAAATGAGAACTATATTAATCTTAATAGTATGATACCTTTATGAAACTTGTCGAAAAGTTTCAAGAAATCCCAAATACGTTGAAGACGACCTTGCAATCTTTCCACGTATGTCCCGGACGCACTACGACGATCACGGTGTGTGGGCACCGATATCGATCGAAGAGTCCTCCCTCTATTGGTTTCTTCTCACACACTTCACTCCAAGAATGCAAAATTAATTGCCAAAAAGAGAGAGGGGACGACAGCTTTGGTTAGGGGATTAGGGGTTTTTGGGTTTTATATATAAAGCCTCCTTTTGATATATTTCTCCATATATCAAAGATAATGTTAATTATATATATTCTCTTTCCTAAAAATAAGTAAGAGATATATATCTTCCATAAAACTAAATCCCCACCCCTTATTAGGGCCGGCCACCTAAGGAGTAATCCCTAGGTGTGCCAAAAACCAAAATCGCCCTTCATTATTTAATTTAATCCCTGAATGTCCCCGGCAAAAAAACTGGCATTCTAATAAAATTAAATAATAACTGAAACCAACAAAAAATATTTGTGCGTGTAGTGGGCTACGTGAGGGATCACGAGGAAGTATAGGACTCGGGCTAACCGTACGTAAAAATCGGATATCCCTAACTCTGTTCCCGAGTTAGATGCTTTCTCGTACGAGCCAGATCTTATTACACTAAAGGTCCTGACTAAACTCCCAGCCCTAACTCTAATTATGTCTTAAGTTTTCAATTATCAAATGCACTGAATTCTCCCCACGTTTAAGATATAGATTCTTGATAAATAAATTAGGTTACTGACAACCCAATTTAATTATCCTCTTTTCCTCGCAACCGCACCGCTTAACCTATTGATATGTCGGATTCGAAGATCCACTATACAGGTTTAGCATAATCAAACCTATAAGCAAAGCACATGAGGGGGAACTCCTCAACCTAAATTGGACGTGGATTCCGTCAACTGATTATCAATCATCAGACAAACAATACCAGCACCCAACTCATCTGTATTGTTGATCTCATGGAGAAAATCTCAACCATTGATGACTCAAAATACTGTACATCATCTGAATACAATTAATCAATCACTTCGGGATTAAGAGTTCGTGCAATACATGATAATACGGGATG
>JAULJZ010113363.1:0-11466 GCA_032270985.1 Heliamphora pulchella
TCAATTTTTTTCCTACCAAAATATTATATTGTGGAAAATAACTTTTGGCGACTAAATAATTTAGTCGGCAAAAATATAAAAAAATTTAAAAGTTTTTGCCGACGACATTATTTGGTCGCAAAACACTTTTGCCTACCAAATAGGTTTGTCGGCGAAAGGTTTTAAAAAAATTTAAAAGTTTTTCCCGACCACACTATTTTGGTCGCCAAACACCTTTGCCGACCAAATGGACTTGTCGGCAAAAGACATTCAAAAAAATTTTAAGGTTTTTGCCGACGACACATTTGGTCGTGAAAAATACCTTTTTCCGATCCAATAGTTTGGTCGGCAAAGGTCCCTTTACTTTACCGACACCTTTGCCGACTAACAAATTGGTCGCCAATTCCAAGCTCTTTACTAACCAAATTTCTTTAACGACTAATCAAGTTCGTCGGTAAAAGTATATATTGCCGACTACAGTATTGGTCGGGAAAAATCCTAGATCTTTGGCGACCAACATGATTTTGGTTGGCGAAGGTTTTTGCCGACAGTCATTTGCCGACGACTTTGGCGACCAAAAAATTTGGTCGGCCAAGGTTTTTGGCGACCAAAAACTTACTTTTGGCGACGACATATTTGGTCGGCAAAAGTGTATTTTTTTGTAGTGATAGTTGCTCGTACAGTTGAGTTCCTCCCTGGTGTTCTCCTTAGTGGGCAGCTTCTAGTGGTTCGTCCACCTCTTCGTGTGCTATACATCGTAATGGGTCTCCCTCCACACTTCTTTTGAATAGTAAATTCTGCTTAATAGTAACTTGAATCTTACCTCCTCGAACTTCTCAAGTTATTTTTGTACCATCGTTTTGTATTTTTCCAAGGTAGCTTCCTTCAGTTCAAACTCTCCTATTGACTGCTTTACCACTAGGCTTGAATCTCCCAAGATCTTTAAATGTCTGACTCCCCTTCGCTCCGCAGCTAGCAAACCGATGATAAGTGCCTCGTACACAGTTTCATTGTTCGAGCAATTGAACTGTATCTTGTAGGCCAATTCAATCCTCCTAGTTTACTCCTGGTGGGTGAGAACTGCTCTCACTCCTCTTGTGCCTCCTGTTGCGGCACCGTCGAACTGTAGGACCCACCACTCATTCGACCACTCTGTGAATATAGTGCTGTAAACTTCTCTCGGTAGTTCCTTGTTGACTGGCTCGATAACCTGCTTCAGGAATTGCGCTAGTAGCTCGGCTAGTGCTTGGCATTTGATCGTCCTGGGTACTATGCATACAATATCAAACTTGGCCAGAGCTAGCATCCACTTGGCTACCCATCCAGTTAGTGCCGGCTTATTGAGTAAAAATTTGATTGGGTCACATTTGGTTACCACCTCGATCCGATGAGTTAGGAAGTAGTGTCTCAATTTTTGCGTCATGAATACTAGTGCTAAACAGTGCCTCTCGAACAGAGTATACCTCTTCTCTAACCCTCTCGTCTTTCTGTTAATGTAATATATTGGTCTCTCGACTCCTTTGACTTTCTATAATAGTAGGGCTCTGATAGATCTCACTATAGATGTGAGATACAGTATGAGCGACTTCCTAGGCTGTGGCGCAATCATAGTCTGAGGTGAAGTCAAAGCCTTCTTGACCCTGTCGAAAGTCCACTGGTATTCTTCTGTCCACTCGAACCTTGTGTTTCCTCTGAGTAGCTTGGAGAAGGGGAAGGTTATCTTGCCAATGCTAGAATGAAACGTCGTAGGTAGGAGATTTTTTAGAAGAATTATTTTAGTGATTTCTAGACTAAGAGGGAGGCAATCCCATTATAGATTTGATCTTCTCGCCATCTGCCTCTATTCCGTGCCGATGTACCAAAAATCCCAAAAATTTTCCTAATGTTACTCCGAATGCGCACTTAAACGGGTTCATCCTCATCTTGAACTTCCTGCACCTTCTGAACACTGCCTCTAAGTCGGCTAGATGATCTTACTGCTTTCTTAATTTCACTACCAGGTCATCTACGTAGTCTTCGACTGTATGGTGCAACATATCATGCAATACTGCCACCATAGCCTATTGATATGCTACACCACCATTTTTTAATTCAAATGGCATGATAGTGTAGTAGAAATTATCCACGGGTGTGCATAATGCTGTATTCTCTGTGTCGTTTGGTACCATTCTGATCTGATTATAGCCGCTAACCCCATTCATGAAAGAGAACATCTCATAGCCTGAGATGGCGTCAACTAGTGTGTCAACATGAGGAAGTGGGAATTCATTTTTTGGGTATGCCTTATTCAAGTATTTGAAGTCGACACATATTTGGATATGCCCATTCTTTTTCTTCATGGGAACTATGTTTACCAACTAAGTAAGGTATTGTAAAGGCTGTATAAACTTGGCCTTTTATAACTTCTCGATTTTTGCCTTGATTTTTTCCTCTAACTTGGGATGATATTTTCAAGCTGCTTGCTTAATTGGTCGGGAATCTGGAAATACATCCAGATGGTGAGCTACCAGTTCTTCATCGAGTCTTGGCATCTCCTCGTAGTTTCATGCGAATACGTCAGAATACTACTTCAATAGCTTGATCAGGTGTTGTTTAAACTCTGTGGGCAACGTCTTGTTCACATATACTGGTTTGGGCGACCCATTGTCCATGCCCAAGTCGACCTCCTCTAACGGCGCCTGCTGTGGTCGAGGGCCATCTTGTATGTAATCTGGTGCTGGTTGCGATAGTGTGACCCCTGTGGTGTCAGGGTTGGTTGCCTGAGAAGTAGCGACTAACCCTGCGCACTTTCTTAAGTAATAAATCATTTTCCCTCCTTCTCTGACTTTCACTAGTTTTGTTGGTCGACCCTGTTTCTGTTTTCCCTTTACCATCCCACTTTGGTATCCTTACTGATTCTGCTTTGTCAATGATTGACTTACTTTTTGACAGCTCATCAAAGAATATAGCATCTTCCAGGTGTGCCTCCCCATAGTGGAACGGCTTCCTGGTGACCCCATTAGTGACTTCTTTTCCCTATTAATGATACTTCATGCACTGATGGTAACTAGAGGGTACAGCGCCATACTTGTGCATCCAAGATCTCCCCAGGATCACGTGGTAACTCGTATCCATGTCAATGATGTGGAACTTGACGGGCATATAAATCCCATGTAACTTTAGATTTACCGTAATGTATTCCTATGTTTTTTTCCTCTCTCTACTAAACCCAGCCACTGTTATAGGTTGGATGACTATTTTATCTTTTCAAATCCCTATTTTTTGAATCGTTTTTTTGGGTATAATATTAAATGATGTCCCACTATCTAGAAATATACACCTAAACGATATCCCATTTATAATGCCAGTAATGTATAAAGGTCCATTTTGAGGGAATGGGTACCTTCGATCGCAGTCAGTGAATACTATTGCATTTAAGGAGTTCATGGCTACCTTTTAGAGTGTTCCCTCTGAGACTGTGCACCTTGATTTGTTTGGCTGTAAATCAGAGTTGGTCATAGAACCATCTAAACTTTGATGACTCATGTAAAGCCTTGATTGGATCCCATGTTCCCCTACAATCTTATACTTTATAAACTTTGTCGTCTCCTATTATCATGTTGACCTCCTTATTGTGCTCGGGGAATGGCCTTTTCCTGACGTCGCTTTCTTCTTCGTTTGTGAATTTCGACTGCTTCTTAGCCACCTTCCTTCTGAAAATCCTTCTAAGTGCGAAGCACCTCTCTGTAGAGTGCGAGGTGGTCCGGTTATAGACACATTTGTTCAGTCCTTCTCTGTCCTTTTTGGATGGGAGAGTTTCTACTAGTGGGAGTGTCAACTTTTTATCAGCCACCCATTCCTTGACTAGTTTCTTAACCATCTCAATGCTGCAAGGGTATGGCGGTAGGTCATTGTTTTGCCATCTTTTGTTTCGGTCGTCTCCTCTTCCTCTTTCTCACTTTTTTCCACTGAAAGCTGTGGAAGCCTGAGCTCTATCACTGCGGAAAGAGACAGGCTTCGTGGGAGGTTTGATTGTGTTGCGAAGGTTACGGGCTGCCTTAATGAAAGCTGAGAACGTAGGTAGATTGAGGTTGATGAGATATGCCCTGTACTCTTGTAAGATCTCCTGAACACACATCTGTACTAAAAGAGTCTCGCTGACTAGGTCATGACATTTGACGGCCAAGTCTTGGAACCTCTTGACATACTTGAGCAAATCGTCTCTCAGTCGCTGTATTTCTCTAACCAGGGTGAGTATTGTCACCTTCTCGTGAACCTGAAAGAATTTCGTGTGGAACTTGTTGACTATGTCTTCCGAAATGATGACTGCGCCTGGAACGAGATTGACACACCAACTGTAAGTCCTGTCTGTCAAGGACCTGGAGAACTCGCATGGGCAGAGTGTATAGTCCCCACCGTAGGCTCCTGGTGTGTCGCCAAACCTTACCACGTGCTCCCTGGAATTCCTCTTTCTTCCATCGAACTTCATAAACTATGGAGCTACGTACCCCTCGGGGTAAGGAACCCTTAATAGATATAGTGGATAAGGCGGTTGAATATCTGAATATGGCAAGGATGGCAGCTATCTCTTTGTTCTATCCTGCTGGAACCTCTCCAGGACGTCTACCATCATAGCGAACTGAGCTTGCATTCCAGGTGGCTGGTAGGAGCTAGTGTGGCCATCTTGAATAGCTTACAGTGCATCTAAGAACAAATCCTCGTAGTTATTGTTGGGATTCGCCTATTGTTCTGTCTCAGGCGCGTCATTGTGCTCGTTACTGTTGAAATGACCTTCTGACATGATTGGTTTGGGGGTTGTGTGTAATCCGCGTCGAGTACTGACCATTCACAAGCTCGCCTCCCCAACGGAGTCGTCGAAAGAATGTAGGGTTCTTCTAGAAGTAATTAATGTTGGGAGGTGAAATATGCAAAGTAATTAGAAACACAGAACGGAGAGATATGGTGATTGGGTGAAGGAGAAGACTAATTGAGTTTAGAGTATCTGGTAGTATGAACACATATATGATCGTCTGAATCAGAATATCAATTCTTATCCCTCAAGAGCACGGCCCTCCTATTTATAACCCTCTGATGGAGCTATTAGGATTATAACGGGACTCTAAGAGATATAATTGAATTAGGAGAGGTAATCTCTTGAATCAAGAGATAAGATTCGTAGATTAATCATTTTTTGGAGAATCAGTGTTCTACTCCAATTTAACTAGGTCAGCCAGCAGGTGCCCCGTTGGTACCTGACCCACTTCGGTCAAGTACCTGACCCACTCAGGTCGAGCAACTCGGGAGTCCCTCGAGTGACTCAGTGGGTGGGCTCAGTAGCTCAAAAAAATCTTTTCTTTAGCCACTAAGCCACATGTCTCCTAACGTCCCATGCAGGTTTGCACTGTCATTGTATTCGTCGTCTCTGGACATTCTTTTGATTCTCAGAGGAATCTATGTTGATATAGTCCGTGCTATATATGTTTAGCTTTGTTCAGTCTGTGCTGAGCCATATAATCTGTGCTATGTCATCACAATTAGGTAGTTAGAGTTACACCAACAGTCTCCACTGTCTTCATGGTTTATTCCATGGCAATATAGTCAAGTAGTTAGGGCTACTGTCATATTTTGTGCTATGCTTCATAGCTTGTGCTATGGAATGTCTTCATCCGTAGTTAGGGCTATGCTTCATAATCTGTGCTATGAAACAACTTATGTTCTTGCATAGTGAGCAACCATGCACGGTGGTCGAGCTACTGAGGACCCTAGTAGGTCCGGACCTAGTGTGGCTGGCTCGAAGTCTCAGTTAACTCTAGCAGATCAAACTTGGCACTGAGGAAGCATTACTTTATTGAGATAAACATGAATCATTCGAGTGACATGTGTCATTCGAGCAGCTCGAGTTCGAGCAACCTGTATCCTCGTAATTCTTGTTCAAGCATTCTACTAAGGCTTCGATGAATCTGAGTAAGTAGGAATACTTCAAAAAGTTTAATTAAACATCCAGGCGGCTTATTCTCTGCCTTTTGCCTTAGGTTGAGCAAGTGGCACCTGTTAGCCAAGCCGTTGATGAGTCAGAGTAACTTAGATTTCCATTGTTACGCATTTGCTTTTCGGTCCTCGTCATTCATCTGAGTTACTCGAGCTTTATCTACTCGAGCTACTTCGGGTAAGTCGAGTAGGTCGTGACTTGTTCCCCCTGATAGCCCTGATTGCTAAATGTCTTGAGCATCTTAGACATATGCTCACTTGAAACGAGTAGCTCAAACCGAGCCACCTGAACTGAGTAACTCGATCTGAGTTGCTCAGGTCCTCTTGCATGGTTTGTTTGAGTGCTTTTGAATATCTTATGACTTCATCCTCTCCTATGTTTTAGGTATGGCTGGAGCTATCTGAGTCACTGGCGAGTCATACATATGTTTGTAACTCCCGAACGATTCACCCGAGCAGCTCAGGCTATAAACTTGCTTAATTTTTATTTTTTGGTCTATTTTATCTTATCTACACTAACGTTTTACCAAAAAAAATAAAACTAATTTAAAAACTAATTTGGTTAAATGAGAGCGATGAATTTGGATAAGGCAGAGTGAGGATATAAAATAATATGACTTTGTGCTTGTTTAGGATAGCTTTTAAGAGATTTAGATTTTTTTTTTTTTTAAAAAGAAATAAAAAAAGTGAGAGTCTTTGAGATAATTTTAAAAAGTAAATATTAGAAGAAAAAAAAATATCTTTTTGTAATTGCCTTAAAAATCGTGTAAGATAATGATCCCAAATAATTCAACTTAAAAGCTAAGTTTTTTAAAAAAAAGCTAACTTTGTTATTGATCCGGGCTGAGGTATCTTGGTATATATCTTGACAAGACCAAAGATTTTGTGCAACTTGTTTTGATTTGTTGCTTGTGCGTCTTCACCTTAATGGGTTTCTTGTGTGTGAGACAGACTATTACGGCGTTCTCCATTATTAGTGCAACGTTAATGTCTGCTCAATTTCACACTGTAATTATTCGTCTGTTTCTTGCATCATAGATTTGATTATATTTAAGCCCTTAGCATTTTGGTGGCACGAGTTCAAGTGACGTAAATATTATATATATATATATATATATATATATATATATATATGTCTTTTTTTGTAAAATTTGGTGTTTGTTAGAACTTTTCCAAAATAGTTTGTTTTTTAATCTTTTTATATTTTTTTAAATATATGTGCCAAAATTTTTTATTTTTTGATTCTACTTGTCACAAGGAATCTAGAAAGTAATTTTAATATTAATAAAAATTCAGTGAAGATAAAAAAAAAAAAATTTCATCTATCTTCTTTATATTTTGATCAATTTTTTTTAGCTTTCTTATTCTCCTAACTAGAAGAGAGGAATTTGACAAGTAAAATCACATTTTTGCTAAAATGTTGGCTATTTTTTGTCTTTTTTAATTTTTTTATCAATTTTTTAATTCTTATATATTCTCTAATTAAGGAGAATTTTAAAAGTAACCCCATTTGTAACATTTACAGTTTCTTAGTGACAATAAATAGAAAATATATTTTTATTTATATTTGAAAAAATACAACAATAAAAAATAAATTTGACAAATAGATGTTTTGAGTGAAAGTAGTAGTTGAAAATGACGATCGTATGGTAGGGGTGGTTGATAGGGTGGTTGCCCGCATATATATCATTCTAACAAAAAATGGTTACTTTAATAGTGCTAGTAACAGTGGGAGGAGGTAGCAATCAGTGGGGAGGTGGTGGCTAAAAATAGTGATCGAAAATTGTGGTTGAAGCTTGTTAGCCCAATGATTTTTTATTTTGATTTTGATGATTTTTATAATTTATTTTTTAAGAATAAATAGTTTTAAATGGATAATATTTTATATTTTCAAAATAAAAGTGTTAACACATTTTGATTATTTGGATTGACACTTTAGCCAAAAGACTTGACTCATATCTCAAAAAGATTCAAACACTTAAGTATCTCAAAAAGATTCAAACACTTAAGTATTCTTGAACAAGAATATTTTGTGTTAATCTAAATTAAAAATTAAGTCAAACACTTTTAAAACAAAGTATCCTTGAAGCACATCAAGTGTGTCAACCCCTTTGAACCAATGGTTTCACACCTTAACAGTTTTCATAAAGCCATATTTCAGGTATCAAAGCTAGTGTCGACACAAACAAATTTTGTGTCAACATAAAAAAGCATTTTCTCTAAAAAACTCAAAATGAGTCGACACAAATAGGATTTGTGTCGACACAAAAGTGATCCTCACTTTTGGTATCCGGAAGTTTTGGTCGACACAAATGAAAATTTTGTCAACACAAAACAACTGAGACCTCTTGTAGATTTTTGGTGTCGACCCCAAAGCACATATGTGTCCACACAAAAGTCCCGAGCCTGCCTGCAGAATATTGGTGTCGACCCTAGAGACCAAATGTGTCGATACAAAAGAACCGAGGCTTCCTACAGAAATTCGTATTGACACCAAAGGCAAGTTGAGTCGACACAAAGTTGTTCCTCCTGATGCTAAAGTTTTTAAACAAGTCGACACCAGATTCAAATGTGTCGACACAGAATGTTGGAAGGTAGAATGCTGAAATTGTGTCGACCCCTCAGAAAATTTGTGTCGATCCAACCACTTGAAGAACCCTGCCCTAGACACTTTGTGTTGACACCAAAGGTATTTGTGTCGACACCTGCGACGGAAATTCATATCGTAACAGATCCCAATGATTGGATTTTTGGCATTTATTACTCTCACCTACCTCCAGCGGTCATGATACCACAAGAACTTATATAAAGAGTTACTTCTTAGCATTTAAGAATGTTGGAGACTTGCATTTACTGTTTCATTGCTCAAATTAATCTCAGAATCATCAAGTTCATATTTATTACTGTAACTCCAGTTCTTGTTCCTCATCTATCTTTTTCTTCTCATTTATTGTAAATCATTTCTGTAAAGAGAGTGGGAGTTCATCATAAATACTCTTCATTTATTGTAATCAAGGGTAAGTCACCCTTTATCATTTGAGTGAAGAGTGAAACTCATCAAAGAAGAGTTCAAAAGAGATTAGAAAAAAACATGGGCTTATTTTCATAGGATCTTCTTAAAGCTGAAATAGGCCTGTGAATGTGCCTGTAAACATTCAGTTCATTCAAACGAAGTCTTGAAGATTGTAAAGGCTTGGAATACGCCCGTGAAGTATTCTGAATAGTGAAAATGCTCAAGGGAGATATTGAGGAGTAGATGTAGGCTAGGTAAAGCCAAATCACTATAAATCTCTGGTGTCTAGTTCTATCTCTCTATCCCTCATCTTTTAATATTTGCATTAATTTCATATTTGCTTATCTTGCCTTATTGTAATATTAAAAGATTTTTGAAAAGCTTTTAATTTGTCATTATTTTTAAAAGACCCAATTCACCCCCCTATTGGGTTGTCTAGAACTAACAATTGGTATCAGAGTTTGGGCTCTTGCTTTTGACTTAACAGTCTAAGAGTTTTATATGGCAACCACCAGTATTGAACCTATCCAATCTGAAGGTTAATCAACAACAGACCCCATTTGTTCAATGGAACAAGCTATAACTATTGGAAGGCTAGAATGAGAATATACATTTAAGCCGTGTACTATGATCTTTGGCGGGTTATCATAAATGGACCCAAAAGATCTACTAAAACTGTTGAAAAGAAAATTGTCTACAAACCTGAAGAAGAATGGGTTGAAACTGACATTAGGGATGTACAAAAAAAATACTAAAGTTATGAATCTCCTTTACTACTCACTTGACCCAAACGAGTTTAATAAGATCTCGACTTGTGACACCATTAAAGAAATTTGGGATAGACTCGAAGTTATCCATGAGGGTACTAATCAAGTGAAAGAGTTAAAAATTAGTCTGCTTGTTCATAATTATGAATTATTCAAAATGAAGCATGATTAAACAATTTCTGATATGTTTTCTCGCTTCACTGATATTATAAATGGATTGAAATCTCTTGGTAAGATTTATTCTAATGCAGATATGGTAAGAAAAATGCTTAGGTAAATGTCTAAGAGTTGGGAAGCAATGGTCACGGCTATACAAGAAGCCAAGGACCTTAACAGGCTAAGCTTAGAAGAACTTCTTGGTTCTCTCATGACCCATGAGATGAACATCAAGATGGATGATGAGGAAGACAATAAAAAGAAGAAAGACATTGCCTTCAAGTCTTCAATTCATGATGAAGAATCTGAAAAAGAGTCCTTCAGTGATGAGAATGAAGACATGGCTCTCTTCACAAAGAAGTTTAAGGAAGTTTTTTAGAAATAAGAAACAAGAAGGAAAGAAATTCTTTAAGAAGGAAGGATATAAGGGAGAGCCAAACAAGTTCAAAGAAGATTCCAGCAGATTCAAAGAAGATCACAAGAAGGATGAGATAATCTGCTACGAATGTAAGAAGGCTGGACACATCAAAGCTAAATGCCTTTAGCTCAAGAAGCAATTCAAGAAGGGCTTTAAGAAAACCATGATAGCTGCTTGGGGCGAAAGCGATGACAGTAGCTCTGATGATGAAAAGGAAGAAAATAAAGTTCCCAATCTATGTCTTATGGCTAGAGAAGATGATGAGGTACCTTCTAACTCTTTTTTTCTTAGAAGAACTGCAAAATGCTTTTGAGGATTTACATGATGAGTTGAGAAAATTAGGTGCTAAGAATTCTATTCTAAAAAAATTAGTTCTTTCCTCCTCAACTGAAATAGAGATTTCAAAAAGTGAAAAATCTGTTTTGACAAATCAAGTCTCTAATCTGAAAAATGAAAATCAAATTTTAAATGAAAGAGTTGAGAATTTTACAAAAACTGTTTATAAGTTCACTCAAGGAAAGAAAAATTTGGATAAACTTCTTGGAATGCAAAAATTTATCTTTGACAAAGCTGGAATTGGTTATAAACCCAAGAAGAAACAAAAATTCTTGAGCAATATTTTTGTCAAAGCATAATCAAATCATTCAAATGCTACACGTTTTCACTATTATGAGCATGGACACGTTGTCACACATTGCCCATACAGAAAATCTCCTAATGTTTCTATAAAAAAGGCTTCGGTTCATAAAGGAGCACCTCCTCAAGGAACTAACATCAAAGGACCCAAGAAAATTTGGGTACCAAAGATCAAAACTTGATTCTCCTTGCAGGTGTATCTCAAATCCTCATTCAAGGAGGGGATGTGGTACCTCGATAGTGCTTGCTCACGACATATGACATGCGACAAATCGATGCTTGCATCTCTCAAGCCAAAAGATGGTGGATTTGTGACATTTGGAGACCATAACAAAGGAAAAATCATAGGAATTGGCTGCATTGGTAAAATTTCTTCCCCTTCTATTAAAAATATTTTGCTTGTTGATAGTTTGAAACATAACCTTCTTAACATAAGCTAACTTTGTGAAAAAAGCTACAAAGTTGTGTTTGATCATGCTAAGTGTGTTATTAAAGATTCAACCAATAACAAAGTTATTCTTGAAGGTCAT
>JAULJZ010113374.1:0-11466 GCA_032270985.1 Heliamphora pulchella
GCTGCCACCGTCATCCCTATTTTTCTCTCTCTGCTCTCTGCCCTCTGTATCTCCCTCTGCTCTCTCGCTCTCTCTCCTCTCTCCTCTCTTGGCGGTGTGGGGGTCAGCAGTCAGCGACAGTGTGGGTTTAGGGCGGTGGTTTTGTGGTTTTGGGGGTGGGGGTAGTTTTGGGATGTGGGGTGGTTTGGAGGGTGGTAACGGTGATTTTCGTTAAAAATTTTAACGATTTAGTTACTTTGATGTTAAAATTAAATTTGATAGAGGTTAGTGCTATTTTTGAAATCACATGGGAGATTAGTATTTTTGTCAGAAATTTCAAGAAACGTCAGTGTAATTTACCCAAGGAATTAAAATTATTGAAGTCGGGATTATATGTATTATATATTATTTCCTACTTATTATTTATATGAAAAATTATTCCGTATTAAATGGCAAAAAAAAGTCCTATATACACTGCTGCGTCACATTGGAAGTCGGTATTTTCAGCGGCAGGGGGGCGGGGGGAATTTTTCCCGCGGGTTAGTTTGATTAACAAGATAGTAATAAAAAATATAAAAATATATATAAAAAATAAATATTTATAGATTTTGATTAGCAAAAAAATTAAAAAATTGATAGAAAGTAAGTTTTATTGTATAACTCTCTTAAGCTTGCAAACTTAGATTTTGGTTTTTTGCAAAATATGTACAAAAAATTTATTTTCTCGTAAAAATATAAACCAATTATCTTATTTTTCAAAATTACTCACTGTTTTGGCCAATGATTTATTTTCAATTTAAATGTATAAGAGTAATCCATATCATCTTTATTAAGTAAACAACTTTTTACTGTAAACCGTAAAGGCGAGCCATTAGCATCTATTTGGGCTAGCTTTCAAGCAAATTATTTTGCAAAAAAATCGACTTTTAAACTGCACTGATTGATTTTTAAAAAAATTAATATTTTTTTATCTTTTAATTTAAGAAAAAAAGTCAGTACATATCTCAAATACTCTAATTTTTTTTTCAAATAAAATTACTATAATACCTTTACATAAAAAAGTCAACCCTACTCACAAAAGTAAAATAAGCTGTGTCAATATCTCAAACACTACAACTTAAAAGTTAAAAGTAAGGACATTTTAGATATTTTAATAAAAAAAAAAACTACTACAAAAAATTATCCCAAATAATCTAATTTTTTTTGTTTCTTTTTTTTTAATAAAAGCTAAATTTTTTAAAAACTAAACTTTTTAAACATTCCAAATAGGCGCTTAAACCGTATTGTAAAGGCAAGCTATGTTTCCTCCCATTGGTGTGAGGCTCACCAATCACACTACAAATTTATGTGAAACAAGTAAACCCACTAAAAGTTATAACAAATACAATACTAGAATAGTCCAAAAATAATACTTAACTTAATTAATTCTAAACTTTAAAACTTAAAAGATAATAACCTAAAAATTTTAATTTTTAAAAATTCTATGGTCGTAAACTAACAACTTATTAGTTGTTATAACAAAAATTAAACCGACTCAAAAATCATATTGGAGATCATAAGAAAAACGACCCTGGTAACACGAAAGTCATCTATTTTTCGACGTATCCACCTGAAAAATATTAATAGGTTGCATAAATTCACAGATGTGTGAATGATAAAACACACATATTAATATACAATTTTACATAAGAGAATCAAAATAAATTAATAACAAGAACCATGTTTTCAAAATAAGGAGTACCACAAGATATTTGCTAAAATATTTTTATTAAAACTTTTCAAATCATTTTTGAAATTTCATAAAGAAAGTCTATTTGTCAAAACATAACATTATCTCAAAATTGACATTTCTCAATAGTAAATATATCAATCAAAGTTTTGCCAAACCATGTATAGCTCAAGGCATCAAGCCTGTGGATCAGCATATATTACACTTAGAGGCTGCATCAAGATGACACCCGTGATTATTTTCTAAGTTGATCCGATTGACATATCCCACTGGATAATCGTTTAACCGTTGAGAAAATAGGAACACTCTCCTAGTGACCAGAGTCTCCCACAAAAAAATTTCCTAAACTTTTTAATTACGCGTATTTAACCATGTGTATATGACATATTACCATGAATTACTAAAAACACTTTTAAAATTTGTGAAATATTTCAACAGTTATCAAATATTTACTTTCAAAGAATACCTATCATATATAGATTTCTCAAATAATTTTTGGAAAAAATGTATTTTTAATAAAGACATATAACATCCAAAATCACTTACCTGAAGTTTAAATAATGTATTCCATATCACAATTGAGATAATTTAAAAATCTGTAAACCCAAACCTCATTCTCTCTCTCCCTCTCATATAAAACTCTATGCTACCTACACCTCTATTTATAGATCCAGCCTATAACTGAAATAGCCATTTATTGCTTTACAATTTTTTTGTATTGATTTCTCATAAATTTTCAGTTACAATTTTAAATAGGCTGCAGTTAGTAGTCTATTAATGGGTTGTCCGTTACAATTTAAAGCAACTATTCTCCTAACTAATCTTTGAACGTCTTTGGTGTTGGTGGGAGATTTCATTCCGAAATCGCTTTGATCTCATCAGGGTTAGACTCTATTCCCCTTCGGTTGACCAAGTAACCCAAAAACTTCCCTAAAAACACTCCAAACGCACATTTGGCTGAATTAAGCTTCATTCCGTACCTTTTCATAATACTAAAGGCTTCAAACAAATCGAACAGTGTTGGTTAACTTTCTTACTTTTAACGAACATATCATCCACATAAACTTCTATATTTCTGCCTATTTGGTTCTCAAACATCAAGTTTACGAGGTGTTGATAGATGGTTTCATTATTTTTCAGACCAAAGGGCATTACTCTATAATAATACAGTCATCTCGAAGTGATAAAGGCAATTTTTTCTTGGTCTAGTACGTGCATGAGAATTTACTTGTAGCCCGAAAAAGCATCCATAAAGTTGAGCAATTCATGTCCTGCGGTAGAGTCTACCAGTAGGTCAATTCAAGGTAGGGGATAACTATCCTTTGCGCAGGCTTTATATAAGTCAGTAAAATTGATACACAGTTGCTATTTTTTATTCGCTTTCTTCACCATGACTACGTTGGCCAGCCATTATGGGTAGGTGGTCTCCCTAATAAATCCTGCTGCCTCGAGTTTGCTAACCTCCTTACTAACTGCTTGATTTCTCTCTTCGGCCAATACTCTTTGCTTCTGCTTTACAGATCTGGCATTGGGATTGACATTCAGGCGATGGACCATAATTGCTAGATCTATGCCTGGCATGTCCTAGTGGAACCATGCAAAAATGCCTTTATGCTCCTTCAAGAAGGCCTTTAAGGAAGTCTTCACATCTTTTTACAGTTGAGTCCCTATAAGTACAGTTTTGGTCTGGTCGTTTTCATCTACCAAAACAGCCTTAAGCGGCTTTGTCGGTTCATCTTGCTTTAGTTCTTTTTCATCTCTTTCTTCAATTTTCTCAATATTCATGGTTTCTTTGGGAGAACGTTCTCTCCAAAAAGTAAAATAACACTCCCAGGCTTACACTTGGTCTCCCCGAGCATACCCTAATCCTTGGGTTGTGGAGAATTTGACTGGCAGGTGGTACGTAGATGTTGCTGCCCTAAATCTGTTGACGGTTGTTCTGTCCAGAATGACGTTATAAGCCGAAGGACTATCCACCACTAGAAAGTTTATCATCTTAAAAAGCCTTGAGCTACCATCCTCAATTGTAACTAGAAGTTGAACTGATCCCAACGGGTACACTTTGTATCTAGCAAAGCCTACTAGATGGGACGTCATCAGTTGCAACTTATTCTGACCAATATCCATATGATCAAAGGTGCTGGCAAATAAAATGTCGGTTGAGTTTCCATTATCAACTAATACCCTCCTAACGGTATGGTTGTTGATCAATAAGGTAATGACAATAGGGTCATCATGCGGTTGTTGAACTCCTTTGCAGTTATCTTCGGAGAAAGAAATGGTGAACCTACTTTCCCTCTCGTCTTCAGCCTCGGGGGATCCATTTGCCCGTAGGCTCTGACGTCGTGAGTCGCTTTCCTCCTAGATTTTGATTCTTTTAGTGTGAGTTTTTCTATTTGGGCTCTCCTCTCCCAATGAATCCTCTAGCTATGGTCCTGATTTCCAAATGAGGAGGGTCATCTCGCTTCCTTTGCTGATCAGGACAGTGCTGAGGATCCCATGGAACATTGCCTTCTTCCTTTTATTGTTCGCAAATAAAAAATCGGTCTAACTTTTCTTATCTGATCATCTACTTAATCTGCTCCTTGAGGTCATAACAATCTTTTGTGTCGTGTCTGTGGTCCTTATGGAAGTGACAATACATGCTTTTGAAATGCTTTGTTGGCTGACTTTTTAGCTTGGTCGGCCATTTAAGGTCAGGATCACTTTTGATGTAGAATAACACCTGCTCTAATAGGGCAGCCAAAGGAGTGAAGTCCTGGTACTTTATTTCTGTTGGTCTGTGAAAAGGCATGTCCACCGTCTTGCATTTTGGTTGCTCTGAATTCCTGGGCAAAACCCTTCTATCAACTTCTTTGGGTCTTTTCTATGTCATGGTTAGCTCACCACTATCCTTCAGACGTTTGGCATTAACGGCATCTTCAACATTCATATGCTTTTGGGCTTTGAGCATAAGCTCCACCATGTCAGCTAAAGGGGTTTTTGATAAGGAGAATAGAAATCGTGATGATAAGAGGCCACCGATGAAGGCTATTAATGCTACCTTATCATCCACTCCATCAACCTAAAGTGTTTCTCTATTAAATCTGTTTGTGTAATCTCTAAGACATTCACTTTTCATTTGTTTTATTTAATAGATAGGTTGCCAGTTTTCTATGTCTCTAATCTCCAATAAAATGACTGACGAAAAACTTACTTAACTGAGAGAAAGACTCTATCGATTCAGACTTTAATTTTTGCAAACCAAATCCTGGCCGGCCCCCTATGTGTGGTTGGGAATGCCCTACACATTATCTCCCCCGGGATAACATGGAGATACATCATCAACTTATAATTGTCGAGATGATCTAAGGGGTCAAATGTTCCATCAAACATATCCATTTGGGACATTTTGAATTTGGGAGGCAGAGG
This sequence comes from Heliamphora pulchella, assembly GCA_032270985.1. Classification (NCBI taxonomy): domain Eukaryota; kingdom Viridiplantae; phylum Streptophyta; class Magnoliopsida; order Ericales; family Sarraceniaceae; genus Heliamphora; species Heliamphora pulchella. The sequence goes on from JAULJZ010113374.1 coordinate 5,120, forward strand.
AGCTGCCATTATGGCGGCTATGAAAAGGGAACCTGTTTTATGCATCAAATCCTTTAAGGTGGAAGGGGTCTTACCTCTCATCACCTTCATCATGTTGTTAATTTGAGCTTTAACTTCGCGTATTTGTTCATCCCAAGCCGTCGATATCTTCGAATGCACCATGATGAAGGTGATGAATCCCTTCATGTTGTCTAATGTGTTGTAACAACTCTTGATTTTGTTAAACCAATTGGAAAATACCCTAAGTAGAGTTTTGGAGTTGTTCTTGCACAGGGTTAGCTTGTTGATTCTCTTCTTGTGCTTGTAGAATTGGATTTTGTTCGACTCAATTGTTTTCATCAGCCGTCAATCTCGTTCTCACCATTTACAGCAAAAACCACCCGTTAAAAAATGTTTCCCATTGCGACGCCTTGTCGTCTCCCGCCTTTCCCGCCTATCTCCTAGAATCAATCAAGAGATCGTTAGAAAAGGGGTGCTGGAGTTTGTTTTCAGCAAACCCTCTCCGACGATCAAATTAGTATCTCGATCAAGTGATGTCTTCGTAACTAAAAACCGTTTTTGTTAGAGAAAGAGAGAGAAAACCAGGATCCTTACCTTTTTCTTCCTACCATTTATTTCTTATATCGAATCGAGAGGATGCGTAGTTAACAAACCATGTAGGGATCGTTATATTTATATCCAAAATATCTTTAGCACTAAACGCGTCGTGCTTAATACGTGCCGTGACTGACCAAGACCTATTCACTGGTCAGCTCTATTCACTGATCAATATATTCTTTTGACCAGCACTAATATTTCTTGGAGTTTAATATACTAACTAACTCCTCATCAATATGTATCAAAAATAAATATTGTTCCGATCACCCACTACAATTTCAAATTTTCAATCGTTGACTTTAATAGCATTTATTGGAATTTAATAATTAATTTTCGAACGTAATCGGAAACAAATATCTACGCACAAAAATGAAAAAAAATAATAATCAACACAATACTTACGTGGTTTAGCTCACACCGACATATATCCATGAGCAATAATGCATATATTTCACTATTCAGATGTGAAATAGTATAATTATTCCTTATTCTCTATTAGTTATCATCTCTATTATTTTCACTATAACTCTAGAGTTTTTATAAGTATACATGGAAATCTTAAAAACTCATAAACTCATATAATTATTAATGCTATACAAATTGGATTTGTTGTGAACTTCTAACCCCCACTCAACACAATTACATATAGGCCAAAAATTAATATAGAATACTGACATTCTATAATACAAGACACTATAATTTAACAGTTTAATGCCCAAAAGCTCCTTGCAATAATGAGAAAATGTCACCCGGGTTAATGTTAAGAGTACTTTATAGTGTGAGCATTTAATATATATGAAAAAAAAGAATCACCTAATAACTTTAAGTTTTTGAGTTGGATATAAAATTTTATGGTATTAGAGCAATGTTAATTACATTTCAATTTTTTTATAAAAAACAAAACAAAGAAAAGGAAGTTCACACTGCACGATTATTGAACAAAAAAGAACACGTGTGACAAAACTTAAATGCAGATGCAAGTGATACAGGCGTACTTAGGTTTCAATTGGCAACTAGATTAAAATTTAAGTTTTTTTTTTTTATATTTTTAATTAAAAAGTTAAATTGAATTCAAAATAGCTTGTTTGGTAACTTAATTTTTAAGATAGTTTTTTTAAAATTAGTTGTTTGGATAAAAAGCTAATTTTTTTACTTTTTGTTCAAAGTAGATAATTTTACTATTCTATATATTTAATATTAACAATTATATGCAGTTGGTAGTAGTAGTAAATAAGTTATAAATAAATAGTATTATTGTAATTTAAAAGTTGTGAGAGTTTTGATAGAATATTTTAAGAGTTTGTATTTTGATTTGACTTTTTAAATTTTTTTTTTTTTGTTTTTTTACCAAACAGACAATCTTGACTTTTTTTAACATTTTTAACTAAAAAGTCAAAAAACCAAAGTTTCCAGTCAAGGCCTTAGAGAATAATATTGCATTATTTGAATATGTAATGAATGTTCACTAACATATTTGACTAAACTCTTTATTAACAGGTTAAGTGTTTAAATTGAACACAAACTTTACAATATTAGTGAAGTCACCAGTGTGTTTCAGTGTTAGGCCCTCCAGCCAGCAGTGACATTATGGTTGTGGGATCACCTCTATGGCTCCATCTCAAAATTATATATATTTTTGTCTTAATTAATTAAAAATCAAAATTTTTATGTATAAAATTTTTTGTATCTTAAGATCTTTACATAATCTAACGGTCTTCAATCATCGTGGTCAGCATTTTGGAATAGGAATGGGACTATAAAAGCAAGACCACCTAACACTACTAAAGCACCCAATTATTTTTCCAGAAACAATCAAAAGATTCAAAAACCATAGCTTTCATTGCCACAACCACCAAACTATAACACTCAAAACAATTTCCTTGCCTTCAAAGTTAAGCACCACTACATTCATATTTCTTTCTCTCCCTACTCATTTCATCCATTACCTAGCTATTATTTTGGTTCAATTTGGGAAAATTTATGTAATTTTTTCTTATTTTTATTTTATTTTTTGATATTTTTTATGTTTTGGTCAAATTTTATTATTTTTCTAAACCATCTCGATAAAAAAAATTTATAAAAATAAAAAAATTTAATCAAAAAACAAAAAAATGCACTAAAAACGAAAATAAGTAATGCCGATAAAATGAACTTGACAATATAATAGTTTAATGAAACAATGAAAAATACTCATTAAAAATTTAATAAATACAATTAAATAAGTAAATTAACCATTATTCGGAGCCTTTAATTATTCTCTAAAGAGGATAATCAAGCCAAAATTACCCAAAAAAATAAAAATAATTACCCAAAAAAAATCTAAGCAAAACTAAATCAAACTAACCTTTTTATTCTAATCAATTAGAGTTGGTAACCTAAATTATTTTATGTTAATCTATTTTATTAAGAACTATATTTTTAGTAAATTTTAATAAGTTCATCATTTATTAACACACCATATATCTCATGCTAATTTAGAATTATTCTTCTTTTTAATATTTGTATTACATATGATTTTTTTTTTTACTATTACATCATCTTGTTTACATGTCGTGTAAATCACATTAATTTATTTATTTTATATTAAAAATCATTAAACAAAAAACAACATATATATCTACGACAGCTCTATCTTAATTTCTTCCAATCCCCTCTCCTTCCTTTCCCTTCTCACTTTTATTCCACCACCATGCTTCCCCTCCTCCTACTCTTCTTTTTCCACTCTTCTCCTCCACACACGGCGGTTTCCGCCCGTTGCACCACCGTTACCGCCGCCAAAACCTTCCAAAAATGCATGACACTACCTTCCCAACAAGCCTCCATTGCATGGACATTCCACCCTCATAGCGCCACCCTAGATATGGTCTTTTCCGGCACCTTCATCTCCCCCTCCGGCTGGGTCGGCTGGGGCATCAACCCTACCTCCGCCGAAATGACCGGAACCCGCGCCCTAATCGCCTTCCCGGACCCCAACTCCGGCCAACTCGTCCTCCTTCCATACATCCTAGACCGCACCGTAAAGCTCCAACGAGATCCCCTCCTCTCCCGCCCTCTCGACCTACACCTCCTCTCTTCCTCTGCCACCCTCTACGGCGGCCATTTAGCCACCGTCCACGACGGCGCCTCCATCCAAATCTACGCCACCCTGAAGTTGGTCCCGAACAAAACCAGAATCCACCATGTCTGGAACCGTGGACTCTACGTCCAGGGATACTCCCCAACCATTCACCCAACCACCATCAACGACCTTTCCTCCACCATCACCATCGACGTCCTCTCCGTCTCCGGCGTCGCAGTCCACGACGGCGGCAACAACATCAGAACCCTAAAAATCGTTCACGGCATCATAAACGGCTTGTCGTGGGGACTCCTGCTGCCTATCGGAGCCGTGACGGCGCGGTACCTCCGGCACGTTCATGCGCTGGGACCTTCGTGGTTTTACGCCCACGCTGGGGTCCAGCTCTCCGCCTTCTTCCTGGGTACGGTGGGCTTCGCCATTGGAGTCCGGTTGGGGGAGCTGTCGCCGGGGAGGGTTTACGGGCTCCACCGGAAGCTCGGATTCGCGGCGTTTTGTCTGGGGGGTCTCCAGACGGCGGCGCTGCTGTTCAGGCCTAGGACGACGAACAAGTTCAGGAAGTACTGGAAATCTTACCACCATTTTGTTGGGTACGCTTGTGTGGTGGTGGGGGTGGTGAATGTGTTTCAGGGGTTTGAAGTGATGGGAGAGAGCAGGTCTTATGCCAAGCTTGGGTATTGTTTGGCTCTGTCTTCACTGGTTGGGATTTGTGTGGCACTGGAAGTGAATGCTTGGGTTATTTTTTGCAGGAAAGCTAAGGAAGAGAAGTTGAGGAGAGAAGGGGTGGTTGGGAGAGATGAAAAAGGAAGTGGGTCCAGTCATACTTGAATATAATAATTAATAAGAGAGAGAGAGAGAGGGGAGTGGGGGAGGAGAGATTGAGGGTGTTTGAGAGGAGAAATTTTTAAACAACAATACTAACTAAGATGCCTGCATAGAACAGTGTGGTCCTATTTGGGTTAAGTTCATAAAAAAAAAAATTGTTTTTTTTTTCTATGAATTTTTTTATTTTTTAACTAAATAATTTTTTTTTTAAATCATCAAGATTAGATAAACTAAAAAAGTTGATCAAAATATTTAAAAAAACTTACTAAAGCCAAAAATAAGCAACATAACAATTAGTTTATTGCCTTATTTTAGTTTTCTCTAAATTTTTTTATATTTTGATCAAAAAGATTATTATTCGGTTCATTTCAATGAAATAAGTTTAAAAAAATATAATAATTTAACTAAACGATAAAAAAAATCACTAAAAACAAAAATAAATAAAATAAAATAAACAAATAAATAATTATTTTAAATAGGGCTACATGATTTATCACATGCATAGGTGTGTTATTACTTAATCTATTTACCAATGGAATGTTGTTATACATTCATGCATTGTTCTATGCATAGGACATTTGAGACATAGTACCCTTTTAAAATTTAATTGATCAAAAAATAGAGTCTAAGTACTTTTGTGTTAGTCTTTTTCCAATAATAGGAGGAGGATATTATGACAATTGATGCTTGGTGTCCAATAATAGGCGGACATTATCAAGTTTGAGCTGGAATTTCTTAAAAAAATACTAAAAATAAAAAAAAAATAGATAATTACACTTATCTCTCTTGAGATTTAAACTTATTACAGAGATCTCCCATGTAATGTCTGAAATTACACTAATCTCTCCTGTCAGACTTATCAAGCAAACGTCGTTAACAGAAAATGAATTTTTACCATTTTACTTTTGCCTTCTTCTTCTTCTTCTTTTTTTTTACCTTAATTCTACAATAATTTCAAAAATCAACTATAAAAAATCAATTTACAGTTAAATCTACTTTTATTTCTCTCAAAATCATAGATTAAATTAGCTTTAGACCAAAAATTTAATTCAATTTTTAATTACGGTTTCATAAATTTAATTTAATTCACTAAAAAAATCAATTAACAGTTAATTCAATTCTCTGGTTTCCCCTTCGCCTTGAAGAGCCAGCGCCACCGCACTCGCCACCTCCTCCGACGGCGGCGATACCCTATCACCAAACCCACCATAAATCACGGCAAGAACACTAATTGCGTACTCCTTTTCCCTACCTGTCATCTCCCTCGTCACTTGCACCATCATCGACACCACTAGAGCGTGAGACCTCACTTTCGCTGCCCCCATCGCCACCGTACACAGCAGCTCTAGAGCTGCAAGCGCCCTCTTCGCTGCCCTACCCTCTAAGACCGCCATTGCCTCCACCACCTCTCCCACCGCCCTCACCTACACCATCACCCGCCGGTTCTCCTCCGCCAAATAAAGCGCAAGCAAAACTTTCGTCGCCACTTTCGCCCCCGTTTTCTCTTTCCAATACCCTACCACTCCTCTCATCACCTCCACTGAACACACGACGTCTACTCCATCGGTAGTGGTAGGTGGGTTCAATATGAGTGACCGCTCTAGAAGGTGCAGGGCTTTTGCCCGGTCAGCTTCGGAGTCGGAACTGAGTTGTAGCTCCTCCACATGGAAGAGTTCTTGAATATTGGAGATTAGAACCAACGATTGAAGTTGTGGGTCAGATCGGCTGTTGGATTGCGGCCGTGGATTGGGTCTGAAACTCTTTTGTCGATCAGATTCCGATAAGGGGCAGAAATGGTGTGGGAACCTTCACTGGGTGAAACTCTAGAAGGTGTTTGAGGAGGAGGATG
>JAULJZ010113385.1:0-11465 GCA_032270985.1 Heliamphora pulchella
TTAAAACAAAATTACTTGTGAATTAAATAAGTAATATTTTTGTGGATTAAAGGTCATACAATTGATTTTTGTTTCATATAAGAAATTTTAAAATACCCAATTCACTCCCCCTCTTGGGATTACACACGTAATATCACCGATAGTCTGAAGGGGAGGAAGAGCGAAGGGAAGGACTTGGAGAGATTCCAAGCATCTTTAGACCACCTTACTCCCGATCAAGTACCACTTCTTGCTCTATTCTTAACTTATTGCTTACCACTTTATCTATTCACTACTCACTGCTTACTGTACTATACAATATTCTCCGTGCTGTTCATTGATCATTATATTCTTCACTAAATTTTTGTAGGTTTGCTGAGATGTTTGGCGAGGGATGGAGGGTCGTGCTGGCTAGGATTTGATGCGCAGCCATGGTGCCTCCTCAATGTGGATCCTGATGGAGGGCCTCTTCTGCAGAGAGTATTATCTGGGGGAGAGGGTAGTCCGATAGTCTTTAGGTCTTGACCACTTAGGATTCCGGCTGCTCCCTCAGTTCGTATGCATTGGATAAACCTTCTGAGCTAAGTCGACATATTATTTGAAATGATGGGGACTTATGCTACAGAGCTATTGGGACCCGAGGGAGATTATACGACGTGGGCCTAGGCACACCTGTTAGGGCCACTAGGTCCTGGGCCAACCCCACCTGCTGGACGAAGGAGCAGACGAGCACTGGCTCCTGTTACTGATGCTACACCATAAGCTGGTCCTGCTGTTGGAGGTGCTGGTGGAGCTACTGCTACTACTGGAGGTGCTGGTGGAGCTGTTGGAGTTGCTAGAGGTGCTGGTGGAGCTGCTAGGGCTGGAGCAGTTGAGGTACCCTGGACTATTTCAATTCTCATGACCGAGTATCCCTTCGATATCCCCATCCTCGTTCCTCTAGCCCTGAAGTACAGACAGGTTCTTGACCAGGTTTGATTTTCTTCTTCACACATTTTCTCTGTGACATTTTCCATGCTTAGACTGCTCAGCTCATATTTCCTTTTGGTAGGTGGATCAGGCTTGGCTAGACTATCTTATGCTTGTGGTGAGCATTATGCGGACCCTGATTTGATAACAGGATTCGGCTCTCCATGCAGTTGGGGTTATTTTCACTCCACAGCCAGTTGAGATAGCGAGTATTTCACCGTTTTCTCCTTTACTGCATTCCCTTCTTTGTCTTACCTTTTATTCCTTCATTCTTCCACAGCCACGTGCCCTAGCTCAAAATGTTACCAAGCCACGGGTTTAGGGCGTGTCATAGGTTCCTATCCGGGCTCCAGCTCGAGGTCGCGGGTCCCGTGCCTCTTCTTCTAGAGCTCGCTCTAGAGGGTCTGTTTCTTCTGCAAGAAGTTGTTCCGACATCGTGTCTTCTTCTTCAGATGGCGGTGATGACAGCAATGACCTAAAGGAGCTGTTTGAGGATGTTAGTTCAGACGATGCCGAGTCTTCTTCTCGTCGAGTCCGCTAGAGACGCTAAGAGAGAGAGAGAGAGAGAGATTTCCCCCCATTTTATTTATTTTGATACATTCTGATACTTTTGAGTTTTATAGGCTTGCGTGCCCCAGATTACTTGTTGATGGGCCTGGGTGCCCTTGCTTTATACCTTTTGATACATTTGAGCCTTCGTGTCATTCACTACTTTATATATACATCTGCTTGCTTGGTTTTTCTTCATTTATTGCTTAAACTTCTATGTACTATGCATGATACAAGTCTTGAAAGAAAGTTCATCTTTATTACTTAGCGAGCATGGATGTTTGATTCCGATGACAAAGGTTACAGATTACAAAAACTACAAAAAAAGGGGAACAAAATAGGGTGCCCGCCACCTTTGAGAGTGGCGGTCGCTAGGTTTAAAGATGGCGGTCGCCACAAAGTACAAGAGCCAGGTAGCGGGCGCTAGGTTTGGAAGCTGGCTGCCTTGTACTGTGTATCTTTCAACATGGAGGTCCCATACTCTAAGGTAGTGGTTGCCACATGCATTGTACTTTTTCGATCTTTTTAATGTTTAGCCTTCTTATGCCCTATAAATATAGCCTTATGGTCCCCATATTCTGCCACTTTCATCATGATGGCTTCCTTCTACTGCCCACTTTCTGCATGAATGAAGGAATTTTCTCATGTTGAACGTTAAAATTTTGCATCGTTTGGTATTAACTCCTTGTTCTCCCTGATGATTGTCAAGATAAACAAACCACTGCTATAGGCTACTGCACAGCTGTGGGACCTATAATCTCATGTCTTTCGCTTTGGCCTTGAGAAACTATGCCCCACTGTAGAGGAGTTCGCTGCCATTCTGGATCTCACCCCGAGGAAATCTGTAGTTGTGTCAACTTTCTTCCTTTCTAATCAGCAACAGATAATACAACTCTGCGGCTTATCTAGGATGTAGGCTTCTCTCTTGACATGTGATGAATGCCTCGATATTCCTTGGATTATGAGAGGTTTCGTACTACCGGTGACCTCAACGACCTCGGTCTTCAACTATGGCTCTGCTATGATTTGTGTTTCTGTCTCCTTGCTCGTTACCTTCTCATTCCTTTTGATGGATAAGTTAGGTGCTCATTAGTTGACATTGCGGGTCAAATGTGGTTAGGCAAGGAATTTGTTTCGATGGTACTTGCTGAGACCTTGATTGGCTTGGACGCTGTTCATCGAGGCGCGACCACTACTTTTGCTGGCAGCCCCTTGCTTCTTCAGGTAAGCTTAAAGCCTTTCGTTCCCATTTCTCTCAACAGTCTTTTAGACACATTGTCAGCTAAAAACACACTTCCCTCGGCCCCTGGATTAATCACCTCTAAGTCTTCAACAGTCAATTTATTTCCTCTTCGAGCCATTGTCGGGGGCTTTCTGTTGTGCCCTTGAGCAAGTTAGTTTCACCCCAACTCAACCATTACTATCAATTTTGCTAATTTCTCTAGGTTCTTAACCCTTTGCAGATCTGGCTAATGGAAAAAGTGAACCTCATTCAGAAATCGAATACCGATAGATATAGTGCAGCGACCTTTGTTTATCGCCCTTACTATCAGATATGTATTATCGAAACAGCTTGGATTCAGTATCTTTCCTCTCTGACGGGAGCAGACATTACCTGATAGTGTTCCTGGTGGCGAATCCCCACCATGATTTTAACTACCATGGACCATCCCACCGTCCTGTTGATTGGCTTGTGACAGTCTACTTTCTATTACCCACACCGGATCATGTGGCCGTTCGGTCGCAGTCAGATTGTATTCCACGGTGTTCAAGGTCGCTTGTACTCATATTCACTTATGGCCCCATTTTTAGCGAAGTATCAGGAGGCTTGGCCATCTCGCTCCCTAATGGAGATGCATGAGTTGCAGTGCCCAGAACTCCCTGATGAGTACAAGGCATGGCTGATTCAAGATAGAGAGAAACGAAGCAAAGAGAAAGAAATACAGGAAGCAAAGATGAGGAAGATTTGAGGAACTTGTTTTGTGTTTCAGATTTCATAGCCTTCTTTTTTATTACTTTTTTAGAGTTTGGGACTTGCGCACTTGCCTTTTTTTAAAACCTTGTAGCTGATGCTGAAAATGAAGTATTCCACCTTTATTTTGAAAAAGATTTGCAATTATCTTAAGTTTTTCAATTTTTGCAATTTGAATGACTTTATTATCAGAGTTTTAAAGACAAGTTTGCATTGATCTTACTTGGATTCAAAGCTAGCTAAAACAAAAAAAGTGACCAAACTTCTTAAAAGAAGCTACCTACGTATCCCAAGAAAGTGGAATCAGGCCTAAACGTAGTTCGGGCTTGGTTTACCCTCGGATATTAACACTCTCCTTTTGTGATGCCCTAACTTTTGCCAAAGTCGCCCTTTCGAGTTTTCGATCTTGTGGGCTGCTCTAACTTTTGGTTGGGTCACCTTTTTGCTTTTCAACTCAATGAGCTTTTATTTTATTTATTTTTCTTTCAAGGGTAGTATTTCTTGAGTTGGTCCAAGTTGATCGGTGTGGAGAACGTATTACCATCCAAATCCATGATAATTACTGTATCACCGGTCATAATGGTTTTGATTAGAAATGGCCTAGACCAATTTGGCTTGAACTTGCCCCTTGGGATGAAGATGCGAGTCTTGATTTCTTTAAGAACCAAGTCACCTTCTCTCAAGTCCTGGGTCTTAATCTTCTTGTTTAACGCATGAGCTATTTTCTTTTGGTATCCTTGCACGTGAAATAAAGCCTGCAGCCTTCTTTCATCAAACAAGAATACCTTCCATCCAATTTCTCTCCTATTCTGCCTCTGGAATATTGGCCTCAACCACTACTCTTAGTGAAGGGATTTCCACCTCAATGGGCAACACAGCTTCCATCCCATACACTAAAGAATTGAATCATGCTAATGCTACTCTCAAGCGTTGGACTGCAGGGTCACGTGCTTTGGATGGACTAATAGGTGATCAAAAGGCAGCATGTGACAGAGCAGGCTTGGGATTTGCTGGTACATCCAATCAATCCACTGGGAAACAAAAAGAACATGTAGAGCCAAAATTTGTGAAACCCAAGCAAGCAGATGAAGTGAAAGGAAAGAAGGAAGTGACTTATACTCAAGTAAAGTTAGGAGGAACAAACGCGACAGGTAAGGCCACCTTACAACGTGGCAAGGTAAGAAAGCCTAACTTTTCTCCTATCTGTCATCATTGTGGTAGTCTAGGTCACATTCGCCCTTATTGCCAACTCTTGCATCGAATGCTTATTACCAAAAAGAAATTTGTTCCCATATATCATTATTGTGGAGTGAGAGGTCACATCCGACCACACTGCTTTAAGTTACATGACATGTCTCACTTGAATTATTCTGCCCTGTTTCACAGACCGTCCTTCCCTAATGGTCTTAGAACACAAGTAAAAGAGTCGGATACTGTGAAAACTAGGAAAGTCTGGGTTCAGTCTAAAGACCTAAAAGCCTATGTGATTCAGACTGCTATGAGAGCTCAAAGCTCACATATGTGGTATCTTGACAGTGGTTGTTCTCGACACATGTCTGGGGACAAGTCTTTGTTTACCACTTTAGAGTCTTATAATGGTGGGATGGTGACTTTTAGGGATGGGAATTCAACAAAAATCATAAGAAAAGGCACTATCTTTTCCCCTAGTCTTCATAAGTTGGAAAATGTTCTGTTGGTTGACGGTTTAAAGGCAAACCTGTTAAGCATTAGTCAGATGTGCGACACTCATCATGAAGTGCATTTTTCAAAAGATAATTGCATCATTTTGGATAAGAAATGTAAAACTGTCATGCATGGTGTTAGAACATCTGATAATTGCTATGGTATTATTCCTTTAAATGCTGAAACTTGTAATTCGGTCAAAATCAATGATGCTGAATCGTGGCATCGGAGACTTGGACATGTTAATTACAAGGATCTCAATAAGATTGCCAATAAAGAGTTAATTAGAGGCATTCCAAAGTTGGGGAGTCAAGTGAGTCGTGTTTGTGGTGCGTGTTAGAAAGGTAAATAGACTAGAGTTCCTCATAAGAAGACTGATGGATTAGGCACGAAAGCTGCTCTGGAGCTGATCCACATGGACTTGATGGGACCTACTAGGACTGAAAGTTTAGGAAAGAATAAATATATTTTTGTGGCTGTGGATGATTTCTCTCGGTTTACTTGGGTTAATTTCTTGAGAGAGAAGTCTAAAACATTCCTTATTTTCAAAACCCTAGTCCTTAAGCTTCAAAATGAAAAATTAAAGTCCCACATTTCTATTATACGCATTTGGTCTGATCATGGCAAGGAGTTTGAAAACTCTGATTTTTCATCTTTCTGTGACTCATTGGGTATACACCATGAATTTTCTGCCCCCAAAACTCCTTAGCAAAATGGAGTGGCTGAAAGAAAAAATTGAGTCATTCAAGAAATGGCTCGTGTTATGTTGCATGATAAGAAATTGCCACAACACTTTTGGGCAGAAGCAGTGAACACAACATGTTACGCTATAAATCGAGTCTACCTAAGATCTGGAACTCTTCATACCCCTTCTGAGCTGTGGAAAGGAATTTAACCAAATGTCAAGTACTTTCGTATGTTTGGTAGTAAGTGCTACATTTTTCGGGATAGGGAGCAGCTAGGTAAGTTTGACTCTCGCAGTGATTAGGGAATCTTTTTAGGTTATTCCACAAACAGCCGTGCTTATAGAGTTTTTAACAATAGGACATCTACTATTATGGAATCTATAAATGTGGTTATTGATGATGAACCAATTGTTGCACCTGCTGATGCTGATGCTGATGCTGATTTATCTATTTCAGGTACACAAGTTGAAGAATCGGAAGCTGAAAATGCTGAAAGTCAATCCACATTGGAAGAAAGTGAAGACCTTGCTGAGAAGACTCCCACTAGTATGAAACAGGAAAATCATGTGCAAGAATCAGAACCAAATGGTCCTCAAAAGAAAGGACTGGAACCCTCTGCGAGGGTAAAGCTCAATCACCCAGTGTCTCAAGTACTCTCAAGTACTGGGAGAAGTCACTGATAGGATGAGGACTAGGCATCAAATGCGGGATGAGGAAACTAATTTGTGTTACGTGTCATTAATCGAACCGAAAAATGTCAATGAGGCCCTGTTTGATGAATATTGGATTAATGCCATGCATGAGGAATTAGAACAATTTGCTAGGAACAATGTGTGAAAATTAGTCTCTCGGCCCACTGACAAGAATGTCATAGGCACCAAATGGATTTTCAAAAACAAAACCAATGAATCTGGTGAAGTGATTAGGAATAAGACTAGACTGGTAGCACAAGGTTACACTCAGGTTGAAGGCATTGATTTTTATGAGACATTTGCCCCTATTGCACGTCTTGAATCCATCAGAATTCTATTTGCTATTGCATGTAAACTTCACATCAAATTGTTTCAAATAGATGTCAAGAGTGTCTTCTTGAATGGTGATCTTAGAGAAGAAGCCAATGTAGAGCAACCTAAAGGGTTTGTTGACCCGACCTTACCAAATCATATTCTGAAACTTAGGAAAGCTCTCTACGGGTTGAAACAGGCTCCCAGAGCTTGGTATGACAGGTTAACTTCATTTCTGTTATAGAGAGGTTTTTCTAGGGGTGGCGTTGACAGGACATTATTCATTTACACACAAACCCATGACATTCTTGTTGCTCAAATTTATGTCGATGACATAGTCTTCGGGTCTACAAACAGACTCTCTTGTGACTGAATTTTCAAAAGAAATGAGCTCTGAATTTGAAATGAGCCTAATGGGAGAACTGAATTATTTCTTAGGGCTTTAGGTCAAACAGTCAGAATCTGGCATGTTTATCTCTCAGTCTAAGTATGCTAGGAACTTGGCCAAGAAATTTGATTTAGACAATTCTAAGCATGCTAGAACTCCTATAAGCGTCACTACTAAGTTGTCCAGAGATGAGTCTGGTAAACATGTTGACCAGACCATGTACCGAAGTATGATAGGAAGTCTATTGTACTTGACTGCGAGTCGCCCTAACATTGCTTTCAGTGTCGGGGTGTGTGCTAGATATTAGGCGAGTCCCAAAGAGTCTCATTTGCAAGCTGTTAAACGGATCATCAAATATGTAAATGGAACTTCTGGGTATGGGATTTGGTTTACATATGATACAACTGCTAATATCATGGGTTTTTCTGATGCTGATTGGGCCGGGAGTGTCAATGATAGAAAAAGCACCTCGGGTGGGTGTTTTTACATAGGAAACAATCTTGTCTCCTGGCATAGCAAAAAGCAAAATGCCATCTCCTTTTCTACAGCTGAAGCTGAATACATAGTAGCTGGGAGTGGTTGCACTCAGCTTCTATGGATGAAGCAGATGTTGTCTGATTATGGATTTGAACAGGGTCCTATTATGTTGTATTGCGACAACACTAGTGCTATAAACATCTCTAAGAACCCTGTTCAACATTCTCGAACTAAGCATATTGACATCCGTCATCACTTCATTCGGGATCTCGTAGAAGATGGCATTGTGATTCTTGAACACAAACACCGAGTTACAGCGAGCAGACATTCTCACTAAACCTCTTGATCATCCTCGGTTTGAGTTTCTTAGAAAAACTCTAGGAGTCTATCTTGTCGAGTAGTCTCCCTTTCTTTCTTAAAAAAAAAAAGGGTGTTTGACACTATGGACGAAGTTCTAAGTACCTTTGGACAATCCTGTATCTATATGTTTGCTTTGTTTGTTGTTTACATCTGGTCTGGCTATTTTTCTGTGGTTGGTTTGGTTCACTTATATAACTCTGGCAATACATTCGGACCTAATTCTATTTTGTACACCTCTGATGGTCTGGGTTAGTCTGGTTTTTCATATACTTGAATCTTCTGGTGATTGAATTCTAAGTCTGTATCAGGTTTCTTTGACTACATGCAAGGATCCATTGGCAACCCTCATATTCTCTAATTATGAATTTTCTTTTGATCTGGGCAAATTTTCTGCGTCGGTTTGTTGAGGAAATGGCTACCTATGCGGACCACGTCTTTTCGTACATACTAGTGTGTAGCCGCCTCGGTTTGCAAGACAATATGCGTTTGTTTCTCAGGAAATGGCTACCTATGCGAACCTTACTTTTTCGTTCGTAATAGTGTGAAAGCCGACTGTGCATTCGTATTTTTTTTAAAAGGCTGGATCTGAAAATGGCTACCTAAGCGTGCCTTGCTTTCTCGCACGTCTTAGTGTGGCAGCCGCCAGAGGTACTGTGCTTATTGTTTTTGTATGCCTGGATTAAGGGGGAGTTTGCTTAACAAGCCTGTTTGGGTTGAAATGGATTCATGATATGTGACTCATCGCTCGCTGGTATGGTTAAGGATGTCGCATCGGTTGGTTTTGCTATGTGGTAAACCTTCTACCTGTTCACTTCAGTTCACCCACTCACATGATATCATAGAAGTTGATCTGAATGTATTTCATCTTTTATATGAGTGGGCAGTATCACATAGACTCATAGCTATGTATTTGGGTGTTGTCTTCGAGCCTTGCATCTATATGGACTGGATATCGCCTTGGTACTTAATTCTTCTCGTGTGTCGTCCCTCTTAAAGTTTTTTTGAGTATTGTTTTTATGTTTTGTTTCCCTACATCTTCCTTCTGGTGTCATAGTTGTCTTAGGTCCCTACATCTCTTTTAGGTTTGTGAGGTGTCACAGTTTTTTTATCACCGATCGAGCGGTCTTTAGACCGATCGAGCGGTAACTCGAGCGGTCTTTTGTCTTCCTCGGTTCTTTCGCCTGCAGATCTTTTTACCGAAGGTTAACTTTTACCGCCCAAGAGACCGATCGAGCGGTCACTCGAGCGGTCTTTATGCCCTCTCGGTTTCTCTTGTGTGGCTCTTGTTTTCTCACCTCTACAGGGACACCGCTCGAGCGGTCTTTAGACCGATCGAGCGGTTCTTCGCGCTTAAGTGTTTTCAAATCATCCTCAATCGTTTTCCCATCTCATTTGTTTCGGGCGTCTCTCTCTCCTCTCTGCTCTGTTGTCTCCCCCACGTGGATTTACTTCTCAAGCTCCAATCTTGCAAGGGTCTTCTCGTGTGGGTTGTTCTTCTCTCGAGTATGTTCCTCTCCTACTTTCCTATTTCTCTAGGGTTAGTTCCTTTCTATATCTGTATTAGGGTTTTTTTTTCGTATCTTTTGTTCGTTTGTTCTCTTGGTTATAAATATCTTAGGGTTAGTTTTTTTTGGGTTTAATCGTTTTTAGGTCTCGCTTATGTTCCTCACATTTTTTTTGTTGTCTGTTTATTTTTTTTTTGTGGTTGTTTTTGCTTGTCTTCCCACTCCTTCCCATTCCTGCTCTCTCTCTTGTTCGTTTGGTCTTGTGCTTCGGGTCTTGTGCATTGGGACTGGTTTTTCCTTCCTTTGTGTTTTGACCTAGAATCATGCCTCACAACTATAGAGCCAAGTCTACTGCCCCGGGTAACATCACTGACTTTTCCCGTCAGTTTCAATCCAAGTCTTCTCTAAACACCTATCTTGCCTCATTTGCCAAACGCCCCGTCCTTCTGGAACGGACTGTTGTTCTTAGAGACTTCCCGGATAACCCCATTATCGCGTCCTTCCGTGCTCTTAAGTGGGACTCTTTGTTATCCTTCCAGTCATATCCCTGTTCGTAAACATTTCTCTTGTCCGAGAGTTTTATAACTCTCTTGTGGAACAATCGTCTGAGATTGACACGTTTTCGGGGCATGTCCGCGGCATTATCTTCACTCTTACACCTGACACTATTGCCTCGTGGCTTGGCCTGGAGTCTCGACCTCTTGACCCCATTTTTCCTCGTTCCTCATTTTTTCGTGAGAAAACGTTTGATTATGGCCCTACTGCTTCGGCCATTTGTGGGTCGTCCCGCTCTAGGGTCGCGGGTGTTTTTATCCCTCAAAGAGATCTCACCCCTGACTATCGCCTCCTCAATCTCATTGTTTGTGCCAACATCGCTCCCAAAGGCCACACATCCGAGATTTCTCAGCCTCATGGCTATCTCATGTGGGCCATTGCTACCCGCCAGTCTATAGATGTTTCTCTGGTCATGTTTTATGCACTTGTGCGCGTGATTGGAGGCAAGTCCTCCCTTGGTCTCCCTTTTGGGTTCCTCATCACTCAGTTTCTGCGGTCTCTTCGTGTCCCTGAGTATCATACCGGGGCTCACCCGGATGAACTCGTGTTTTTGCCGAAACCTATTTCCAAAACCACCCTCAAACAGAGTTCCTCCCACATTTCCCAGGTCTCCCCATCTGTAGGTACCTCAGGGTCTGGTGCTGCTGATCCAGAGGAGATGGGTCTTGATCCCGATGTCGATCTTCCTCCCGAGCTCGCGGTTCTTGAGCGGTTGACCAGGCTGGAGGCTGAGGTTGGGCTGATTCGCGACGACGTCAATTCGCTTCGGGCGGATGTTCAGAGTCTGTTTCAGCATGAGCAGACCGTCTGGCAGGAGCAGCAGGAGTTCATGGCATTTGTTTGTGCACGCCTCCCACCTTCCCTGTGACTTCTTTCCATCACTTTGGCAATTCAGTGCCAAATGGGGAGAATTTGTATAGTTGGTGGTATAGTTGTTTTGGTATAATTCTTTAGGAGAAACCTTGGTTTTTTTTTATAGATTGTTAGTGGATATGATTGTTCGTGGATATGATAGAGATACATTCCTATTGTTATGGTGGTTGGTGAAACATTGAGATATATTGTCTTTTGGAGACATTGAGATATATTTTATTTGGAGATGGATTTTGGTTATACATTGTTCTTGGCATACATATGATATTCTTGTTTACGTTCAATCTGTCAGTTGACTACATATGCTTTGAATAATGCTTTTGATTAATCATTGTCTCTTCGTTGTGGGAATTGGTTCGTTTTGGATTATCGTGTGGTTGTTACAGAATTGCCAAAAGGGGAGATTGTTAGGATATTCTAATAATCCTCCTCCTTTGTGTTGGCAAATCTGTAACACATAATTTA
>JAULJZ010113418.1:0-11464 GCA_032270985.1 Heliamphora pulchella
CAACCAAAAATTACTATAATAATAATTTTTGAAAAAAAAATTTGAAGGGGTCAATTGACCCCATAAATCCATACCTGGCGTCGCCCCTGTCCATTCTCCTCGGAACAATCTCCATTATGGCTATCAAAGATTGATAAAATTTAACAAGTTTTGTTAGATTTATAGTAGCCCATAATCATCATCAAATTTTCATGTTCTAACACATGTTTTCATGAGATCTCATATTTGGCTCGACATGCAACATGATTATCATTAAATATGCTTGGTTTTAGATTTGAAACTCACTTTAATCGCATGTCGTATAACTTAGTATTAGATAGCTTGATATACATTGTTGAGTCTATTTTCTAATAGCTTAAACTTTTGAGAAAATTTGTGACTTGACATGGTATCATAACTCTGATTCCACGAGGTCTTGGGTTCAAATCTCATGATGTGTTTCTCTGTTATATTTGTTATTGTGCATTGTGTGTTGGTGCAACTATTCAGTTTGCTCGCCTCTCCACGTGCGAGATAAGATCGCACGTGAGGGGGAGTGTTGGATAATTTGATATACATTGCTGAGCCCATTTCCTAACAGTTTAAACTTTTGGGACAATTGGTGACTTAACACTTGGGAATGAATTAGCCTTTATAAAATCTATAATCATCTAAGCGTATAGATTTCGTGTGATTTCAGGAATGAGTTGAAATCGAAACTTAGGGTTGAGCCTTGGTCAGATGTAGAATGGTTTGGCTATGTACTAATTATTTTTGAAATTTGTAGTGGTTAATTTTTGGTTAGTAGTTACCCTTAAGTTTGCCCATTTATATGCAAACAGAATGACAAACTGGATGTGAGAATGGAAATGAAGAGGGGTTACAAAGCTTACGATATTGAAACTATCAATTTTTCTATGCTAATGATTAGCCTGTTACCATTGTTGAATCCGAGAAAGTACACTTAGCAGCCATAGCATGAATGGCTTCTCTTTTTCTTTTTCATTTTTTTTTGGTTTATTCCTTTGTCTTTATTTCGTCCATTACTTTTTGAATCTCTTATGGATGAATGGATATGTTCAAATGCATGGATGTATAAATGATGGGATGAGTATGACCAATTAAAAGATAAGGCTGACCAAGTGACCCAAAAGGACCTCCTATTTTAATAAAATCGTGACTCCTCCCATCTTGGAAATGATTATTTTCTAATGAATATCATTTCTTTCTTAAACATTAAAAAGAGCAGCCTGGTGCACGAAACTCTCGCGAATGCAGGGTCCAGGAAGAGGGGCGGACCACAATAAGTTTATAGTATGCAGTCTTACCTTGCATTCGTAAGAGACTGTTTCTACGCCTCAAACCCGTGACCTCTATGTCACACGGCAACAACTCTACATTATCCAACACTCATTAATTTCAGAAAATTATCATTTCGAAATATCACTTAATCCTTGGAGATTGTCTTCGGACAGGTGAATTTTGGATAAAACAATGAATCAATGGATATTCCCACCTTGGAGAAGTTATCTCTAATCAAGGACAAACCCCTATCCTTATTCTCAATAAGATATCTAATCCCAATTATCAATCACCTCTCATTTCTACTATATAACTGTCATCATGCATTTGGTCTTTAATAAGCTTAACCAATGAATCAAATGGGTGATGAATAGAAGTTGACTTAACAATCAGGTAGAATGGGTGCCTATTGCCTAATCTCTTCTTACTCTGTACCTCAACACCAAGCTGAGTTCTTTGGAAATGACGAGTTGGGATTTAGTCCATGAAGTCAATCGCGGATATGGATTCTTGGATGTAAAAAAAAAAACGGCAAGTGGGAACTCTTGATTAAGCAGGCCTTCAGTCGATGATCACTCTAGCTTGTGAGAGAAATCAGATTATACTCATTTGGATCCTGATGTGGATTAAATCAAAAAACTGGGGGCTTTCGAAAAATAAAAGATCTAGTGATGCGTGGACTTAGGAAATTATATAGGTTATGTGATTATGGGTCGTTGGTCTTAAGTGGTCTTTCTGAATTATCAGGCAAAAGGGATTTGACAGGAACAAGCTCGCAAGAGCTATATCCTAACGACCCAAGCTGATTCGATTCCGTTTCAAAATCTTGGTAACCTGATTACAGTTACTTAGAGATACTAGCACATACGTTGCCATTTTTCACATTAGTTCTTTTAGCTAGCACCTTAACATTATGTTACATGATTTCTTCTAAACGCGTGAACAAAATTTGCCGCCTCATTTAGATTCCTCCTCTTGTGTAAAAGTATTGATATGTGTCAGAAATATGTACTCAGAAATTCACCTAGAAAACTGGTTTAGTTATTCAAGTTTATCATATAACTATTCATAATACTCTCATATTATGCATGAAAAGCTCTAAGATACCTAGTAAACAGTAAACACCACTTTATCCCAGAAAAGAAAAGAAGTATTCTAAAAAAATATGAATATTTTTCCATTTCCCAGAATCCTTGGGCAAGGGAAGGCATGAGAATTAAATGAAACTAACACTTACGGCAATGTTTGGATGACTGGAATCTTCGGGAGAATGGGAATGTGATTCTAGATCTCTAAAATTCCTTCATTTCGACTGAATAGGAATACGAAAGTAATTCCTGATAACTAATTCAACCGGCAATCGCATTCCCAAACTAAGTGGGAATCCGATTCTTACCCTCTCCTGTGCTAATCTTAGACTTCAGGAACAATTAATAAGAAAATGAAATGTTGAACTCTAATAAATTCCTATAAAAAAAAAAAGATTTCTTTGCTTAGATTCCTAAATTAACCCAAACGTTTGAATATGATTACTCTAAATATTAGATTACTAGGAATTTGATTCCTAGCAATCACATTCCTATTGTTTCTTATGATTCCTATCCTCCAAACATGGCTTAACAGACATCTGCAACTAATACCCATGCATAACATACCATTAAACAAAACATGAACCAAAGTCAATTTAAACTATTCAATGAACCAATTCTGAAACAAATGTCCCTTGAACAAACCCAACCAAACCAAGAGAGGTTGAATCAGTTGGTTCTTGGGTTGCACTAGACCAGGTTGCATTCTTATAACACAAGGTCCATTAAATTAAGGCGGTAACATAAGAGAAGGCATCAGGTATTCTAACTGCAAATTTGCCACCAATATCCAGGTCCAGCTATTACAGCAGAAGGAAAGAAAAGTTGGAAGCCCTGAAAATATTAAAGAAAAGTGGGTTTCATTATTAAGCAGATTAGAAATTATACCACTGGAGATGAAAGCACCACTCGGTATACCGAGCTCATGAAGTCATGATTTGATCCTGGAATGATTCTGCACAAATTTGATGGCAGAGGGAAAAACCAAGGAGCAAGATCGTCAATCTCCAAACAATACTGCAAAACAGGTGAAGAGAAATTGCCAGTGACGATAAATTTATCTTCATATACGATGACTATCAGAATCAGGGACTGGAAGTTACTTTATTTTTGGGTACCACACCCACATACACACGTGTCACAACTGGGAATTGAAATCTGCACCTCTCTGGAGGTGGCAGCAGATAGCATTCATAATGGTTGGCAGTAGAGTATTCTTGTTTTCATTTTCAGAGTATGGACAAATATATTACAGGTAACATTCAGAAATTAGATATAAAGACCTAATCAATACAAGGCAAACAAGCTCAAATTCCAGCCAAATATAGGACCTAGTAATTAGAAATCCACGATCCGCCAAACTGAGTAAACTATGGCAGCAAAATGTGTTGATAGTCCACACCCAGCCAACAATTGTTGACAAACACCCAACCACCAAATCCTCCAGCCCACAAATCTGTTACCAATCTTGGCATTATCAAGATTTGGAAAATTTGAGCATGCATGCAAGATTTGAGTATGCTTGTGAATAGTTTTTTGTTTCTCCTATAAATAGATAACATTTTATCAGAGAAAGGATATCAAAGAAAGAGAGTTAAAGAGAGTTGAGAGTTGAGTTGAGAGAGAAAGAACTCCATTGTAGTAATTTCTTGCTCATGGTGAAATTGCTCTGTGGATGTAGGATATATATCCGAACCACATAAAAATTGTGTCAATTATTACTTGAGAGTGTTAGGTGTTCTATTTCGAGCCTAATAAGTGGTATCAGAACTTAGTTGGGGTATTTTTGAATCAAAACCCGAATTAGGTCCAAAAATCAAATTGTTCGGATTTCACTTTTGAGCTCATCAGATCGTGTATCTTGTCAATACGAGTTCAATGGTTCAAACGGCAAAGCAAACAAAGCTAAAACGAGCCGTTTAAAGCGTCTCAGTGAGCCAAATGCAGCCTATGCAAAAGAGAGTAGGTTCCAAGGTTGAAGACGACCATGTTAACGCCACGTAGGCGTCACACAGGGGTGTAATTTTGGCCCGGCCCGGGCCAGCCCAGTCGTGGCTCAGGCAGGCCGAGTCCTGCGGGCTCACACCAAATCTTTGAGCCAGACCGGGCTTTTTTGTCCAAGGGTCGGCCCAAGTCTTTAGGGTACTGGACTCGGGTTCGAGCCTTGAGCCTAGGCTTTGGGCTAGCCAGACGGGCTTTTAATTTTTTTTTCTTTTTTTTTCTTTTTTTTTTAACTTGTTATATATGTTTATAATTTTATTACTTTCATAGTTTACTAATTTATAAATTTATAATATAATGTTAATTTACTACTTTATTAGTAGTAGTTAATATATTAACATTAGTTTATAAGTTACAAATTTATGATTTATTATTAGTTATTACTTATTAGTTTATTATTTACTTATTATTATGATGTTGTATTTTATTAGTTTATAAGTTTATTAGTTCATACTTTATAGTTTATATTAGTTTATAATTTTATAATGTATTATTAATTTATTAGTTTATTTAAGTTTATTAGTTTTTATAGTTTATAGTTTATTATTAGTTATTAACTTATTAGTTTATTATACAAGTTTTGTACTTTATTTGTTTATTTATTTTTAAGTTTATAGTTTTTAAGTTTATTATTACTTTATAAGTTTATAATTTATAACTTTATATTATTAATTTATCATAAGTTTAATAGTTTACTAAAAGGCAGGCTAAAGCGACGGACCAATGGGCTGGGCCGGCCCACGGACTTCAAGGGGGTAAGCCCATGCCCGAAAATCCTATATCCGGGCTCGAATTTTTGCCAGGTCGGGCTCGCCCCGCACAATACTGGATCTCGGGCCAAAATTACACCCCTAGTGTCCCATCACCGCCAAGTCATCGCCACGCCAGTGACTTGGGTCACGCTCGTCGCCACGTCATCATCCGCATCATCGACACGTCAACACCACGTCAATTCCGGTGGTCCCAACTGTGCCACGTCAATCTGCCGCATAGCAGATGCCGTCACTAGTGTGAGGAATATTCCGTTAACTCTAACGAAATATTCCTTGAGTGGGACAACTCGGCCAAATTTTTTTTTTGCCCAACTCAGTCCGTGTTTGACCCGTTTTTACCTAGTCGAACTTGTTCCTAAGGTTTTTGATCGTCCTGTATGCAACCGTGCACTACGTTTTTCTTAATTCAGCCTCGACGATTCTGTAAGATCTATTTGGAGCCTAGAATTCAGTCAAAACCATGGACGAGTCAACAATTGGTGCAATGATCAAGCTTTCATCAACTAACTATTCACTTTAGAGACCTAAAATGGAAGATTTGTTGAATTACAAAGAGTTATATGATCATTTAGAATAGCAAGGTGTCAAGCCCGCTAATATGTCAGAGGAGTGGCGGAAGATGAACAAAAAGATTATTGGTCAGATTAGACAATAGATCAATCATCGCATGTTCCACCATTTTGCTCAAGAGACCGACGCTTATACCCTCTGGAAGAAATTAAAGGATATGTATCAAGAGAAGACCACTCGAAACAAAACCCTCTTGATGAGACGGCTCGTAAATCTAAAGCTGAAGAGCGAAACCTCTATTGTTGAACACACCAGTGAGTTCCAGAACTTGGTAAATCAGCTTTCATCAATTGATTTCAAAAGAGATGAAGATCAAGCTTCGTATTTTTTTTTTTTATCATCGATCAAGCTTCGTTGCTTCTTAACTCTTTGCCTAATAATTGGGAGACGTTGGTATTCTCCCTTGGCAACTCAACTCCCAACAACAGACTTACTGTGGCAATGGTGAAGAATGCATAAGTCAACGAGGAAGCGGGACGAAAGAAAGTCGGTTTCGATAAGTCTCATGCCCTCGTCATAGAAAACAAAGGCAACAATCAAGGAAGAGGTAGAGGCAGAACTCAAAAGCAGAGGCGGAAGTAGAGGAATGTCTCAGGAGCATGGCAGATCCAAAGATGGAAGGAACCAGCCAAAGTGCAAGTTCAAGTGCTATCACTTTGGCGTCGAAAGCTACATGAGAAAAGATTTCCAAAAATTGAAGAGGGAGCAAGATAGTAAACAAGCGAAGCAAGAAGATGATGCTACAATAGTCACCGTTGCACAAGAAGTGGCAGTACTCTCAGTTGGTGAAGAGGCGTGTCTTCACGTTGCAAACCACGACACTAGGTGGGTGGTAGACACTGCAGCCTCTTATCACACCACGCAAAGCTAAAGACTTTGATACGGTGAGAATGAATAATACCAGTTTCTCAAACATCACAGGGATAGGTGATGTACGCATCAAGAATAATGTTGGTTGCACTATGGTGCCGAAGGACGCCCGACACATCCCTGAACTTCGGCTCAATCTTGTATCCGGGATAGCCCTTGATCGACAGGACTATGACAACTACTTCAGCAAGGGCACCTAGAAGCTGACTAAAGGTGCTATGATTGTCGCCCGAGGACATATTTTCTGCACACTGTACAAGATTCGTATGAATGTATGCTCGAAGAGTCTTAATGCAGTTGAAGACAAGGCATCACCCAATCTGTGGCATAAGAGACTCGAACACGTGAGAGAAAAAGGGTTGTGCACACACTAGTGAAGAAGTCGATTATTCCTTCTTCCAAAGTATCGCATTAAACCCTTGTGATTACTGTTTATTTGGAAAACAACATAGAGTCTTGTTTAATACCTCTACTAAGAGAAGATCAAAGTTGTTGAGCATAGTACACTCTGATGTTTGCAATCCCATAGAAGTGGAGTCTTTAGGCGTTAAGAAAAATTTCGTCACCTTCATTGACGATGCTTCACGAAAAGTGTGGATATATTTTTTGAAAACTAAGGATCAAGTATTTGACTACTTCAAGAGATTCCACGCCATGGTGGAAAGGGAGACCAGGAAAAAGTTGAAGTGCCTCCGGACAGATAATGGAGGAGAGTATACTTCCAAAGCATTGCATATTATGCCGATCGTGGTATCTAACATGAGAAGACAATCCCACGTACCCCACAGCACAACGATGTAGTCGAGAGAATGAACCGGACCATTGTGGAGAAAGTCAAATGTATTCTCAGTATGGCGAAGTTGCCAAAGCCATTCTGCGGTGAAGTTGTTCGTACTGCATGTTACCTTATTAACAGATCACGTCAGCTCCGTTGAATTTCAAGATTCCGGAGAAAGTGTGGTCTGGCAGGAAAGTCTCCTACTCTCACCTAAAGGTGTTCGGGTGCAAGGCCTTTGCACATGTATCCAAGAAACAGAGACAAAAGCAAGATGACAAGTCCACTCCATGTTTCATTATCAGCTATAGAGATGAAAAGTTTGGATACAAGCTATGGGATCTAGAGACGAAAAAGATTATCAAAAGCAGGGACGTAATGTTCCAAGAAAGGTAGCTGTACATGGATTTTAAAAATCCCACAAAGTCCACCAGTTCCAATGCTCTAGACATAATTCCCGATCCTGCACCATTACAACATGCCACAAATAATGGAGAGTTGAAGGAGGAATTTCCAGAAGCAGAAGAAGTCAATGCAGAGAGTGTTGAGCAAGGGGGACAGCAACCCCCTCCACCAGAAACTGCAGAACCATCACAGAGAACATATGGTGAAGTACCTTATCCACCAGAAGATGCTGAACCTCAACCAAGGAAATCCAGACGAGGTCGCATACTGATTCCATCCCAAAGACATCAAGAATCAAATTATATTCTGCTTACTGAGAGGGAGAGCCAGAGAGTTTCTAGGAAGGGCAGGCACATCTAGACAAGAACTTGTGGATGCAAGAAAAAATGAGTTCTTTGCAGAAGGACCAAATGTACGACTTGGTAAAGCTTCCTGAAGGAAAGAGAGCATTAAGGAAGAAATGGGCGTTCAAGCTGAAGAAAGACGGCAGCGGAAAGCTAGTAAAACATAAGGCCAGATTGGTTATCAAAGTTATCGAACAGAAGGTGATCGATTTTGACGAGATCTTCTCACCGATAGTGAAGATGACCTCAATACGAGTTGTACTCGGATTGGTAGCTAACTTAAATTTGGAGTTTGAACAGATGGATGTTAAGACAGCATTTCTCCGTAGTGATTTGGAAGAAGAAATATACATGGAGCAGCCATAAGGGTTTGAAGTTTCAGGGAAGAATAACTTAGTCTGCAAACTGAAGAAGAGTTTCTACGACATCAAGCAAGTGCTAGGATAGTGGTACAAGAAATTTGACTCATTCATGGTGGGTCACGGGTACAAGAGGACATCAGAAGACCAGTGTGTACATGTTCAGAGATTCCCATATGGTAACTTTGTCATACTCCTGCTCTATGGGGATGATATGCTGATAGTTGGACAGAATGCTACCATAATTAGCAAATTGAAGGAGTTATCAAAGTTCTTTGATATGAAGAACTTAGGCCCAGCTCAACAAATTTTGCGTATGAAGACTATTCGTGAAAGGAAAGCTAAGAAACTGCGGTTGTCATGAAAGAACTATGTTAAACAAATGATTCAAAGGTTTAACATAAAAAATGCCAAGCCAGCCAATACTCCGCTGGCTGATCATTTCAAGCTAAGCAAAAGTTTATGTCCCGCATCTAGGATAGAAAGTGAAGAAATAACAGTAGTTCCCTACTCCTCTGTAGTCGGAAGTTTGATGTATGCAATGTTGTGTACCTGACTGGATATTGCTCACGTTGTAGGCGTTGTTAGCAAGTTTCTTTCAAATCTGGGGAAAGAACATTGGGAAGCTATCGAGTGGATTCTCAGGAATCTAAAGGGTAGGTCAAAGCTGTGTTTGTGCTTTGGCGAAGCTGATCCAGTTTCAGAAGGCTATGCTGATTCAGATATGGCAGGAGATCTTGATAGCAGAAAGTCAACGTCGGGATTTCTATTCACTTTTGCAAGGGAAACTATCTCATAGCAGTCTAAACTACATAAGTGTGTTGCTTTGCCCACAACCGAGGCAAAAGTACATTGCTGCAGCAGAACTGGAAAGGAGATGTTGTGGGTGAAGCGGTTTCTCCAAGAATTGGCTATCAAGCAGAAGAAATACGGGGTACATTGTGACAATTAGAGTGCTCCGGACTTGAGCAGGAATTTAATGTACCATTCCCGAGCAAAGCACATTGATATTCGATATCACTAGATACGCAAAGCAATGGAGAAGCAACTGTTAAAATTGATAAAGATTCGCACCGATAAGAATCCGACAAATATGATGACGAAAACCGTGACAACAGACAAGCTCGAGGTTTGTAGAAACCTAATCAGGATGGAATCCAAATGAGAAGTCATCGGTGGTGGTGCTCCCTATCCAATGAGTATGGAGGAGGAGAATTGTTGATAAGTCTACACCTAGCCAACAATCGTTGACAAACACCCAACCACCAAATCCTCCAACCCACGAAGTTGTTGCCAATCTTGACATTATCAAGATTTGGAAGATTTGAGCATGCATGCAAGATTTGAGCATGCTTGTGAATAGTCTTTTGTTTCTCCTATAAATAGATAACATCTTATCACATAGGAGATATCAGAGAAAAAGAATGAGAGAGAGCTGGGAATTGAGTTAAGAGAGAAAGAACTCCTCCTCCATTGTTGTGATTTCTTGCTCATAGTGAAATTGCTTTCTCTCTCCATGGATGTAGATATGTATCTGAACCACATAAATTTTGTATCTCTTACTGCTTAAGAGTGTTTGGTGTTCTTTCGATCCTAACAAAATGTAGAAGTAGCTTGGCTATAATATTATCAGTGGAAGAGGAGCAATGAGATAATTTCCTTTTAAAGCCCTTAAGAGCAAACAGAGGAATGCTTTCATACTAACACTATTCTATATGCACTGTCACCGCTAAAGTTTTGAACAATTTTTCTTCCCATCTCTTTTTCTAGTTTAATTTTTGAAGTGTGAAATTTGAGTTCCCATATCAAGTGCTTACTAACAAAATATGCATTCCGATATAATTAAATAATTAATGCATCTGAATGTGGAAGAATACCAAAAGTAGATTTAAAAAAAGAAAAGATGCTCCGGTTCAAATCCTATCAACCAGCAAAAAATTTGGGCAATGAGAATGATGTAATGATTATTTCGAACAGATCCCAATCAATAGTTTTTTACTTTTATCCTTCTATCTTCATTTAATTTTACCTTTTAGTTTGCTTTCTGCTATAATCATGACGATACGATTACAGGAGTCTTTAATATTGCAAACTGAACATTGAGATAAAAACAAGATCTTGTTTTAATATGATCACTGATAAATGAGAACAAAAAACAAAGTAGAGAATTTATTAATACCTTACAATCGAAGTCTATAGGCATGTTGATGGAACATATCTGAGAGGAGTCCCTTTTGTCAAGGAAAAGAACCAGATGACCATTAAAAATGTCCATGTCTTGTAAGCTGCTACCTTCACTTGGTACAATGATATTCTAATATAATAAAAACAGTAATCAAAATGTAATGACAATAAAAATCCTGTTGAAACCAAAAAAAAAATGTAAAGGGCCAGGTGATGATAAAATTTCTCAAAGAAACTAGCTACATTCTATATTTTCCACTCCTAAAAAAGAACACAAAAGATGTGTGATTAATTGAAAAAAGAAGTTTTCATTGATCTAAAGGTTAACTCAAGTGAATGACGCTCCTTGTTGTCAATCAGGATATATTTAGCCATATATTTAGCCATAATAATGGCATAATTGTACAGATTTTATTTCCTTTTTGGTTAGCATAGATTGATACTAATGGTTGAAATTTAGCCTTGTATTTGAACAACAATTTTGTATATACACAGTGAAACCTCACAAAGAGGAAGCAATTGAGAAAATATTATCATAGTATCAAAGCCAACTTAAAAAAAAAAACCCTAGCCGTCGCTCTCCTGGCGCCGTCACTCTCCTGGCGTCGTCTGAGAGATAGCCTCGCCGAAACCCTCGTCCTCACTCGTCGGCAACTCTAGTTTATTTTTTTTTGGTTCTTTGGTTCTCGTCGGCGACCTCTCTGGTCGCACCGACTCTGGTCCTCGTTGTTTCTGGTTCTCGTCGGCGACTCTAGTTTCTTGTTCCCTGGTTCTCATCGGCAACCTCCCTGGTCGCACCGACTCTGGTTCTCTT
>JAULJZ010113429.1:0-11463 GCA_032270985.1 Heliamphora pulchella
TGAAATCTTCACGCTTTCAAGTGTCACCTGAAATTGTTCAACATCCATTAGCAATGCTAGTGTGAATTCAATGATATCTGAATTATTAATTATGACACAGTGTTAGAATGATATATATTAAACGGTTTGCCATAATTTAGTAGGGAGCGACCTTACATTTAATACAGTGGACATGATCATTCTTTAAGTCACCTGGCCGTGACCCTACCCTTATTGCCTCGCCTCGCTGGTACGCTTAATGTCTCCCAGCGGCCAGGATGCTGTTTAACCCATCATTCTATCATTCATTTATATCATTCATTCATCATTTCTGTTCATTCATATCATTTCATTTATTTATTCATCATTTCCAACATTAACGTGAAATAAAAACTAATTCAGATATCAGAGACTCACCTGTTTTGCAGATTCTTGTTTTAAAATGCTCCAAATCTAGTGAACATGATACAACTTTAATTAGACAACTTTTCATATTTTGATTAGTCTATTTTTCATACTCTATATGTATTTTTTATTAAGTCTCAATCTTTAATATTAACATTTTATAAAAATCTACATTTTAGAAGATAAAACAAAAATACATAATTTAATTCAAGATTTCATTTATTTTTAAACATTTGTTAATCACTAGTATATAATTTATTATTTTAAGGTACTTTATAAAAATCTAATTTCATAAAGAATTTAGGATTTAAGATGTAACTACTTAAATTTACAATATGTAAAACTATTAATTTTTAAATATGTATAAAGTCAGGACACCTTGTTTGGTTGTATTTTAATTTATTTAGAAGATTTTTTATTATAAGTCTTTTTAAGTGAACGAATAAAATAATAAAGTTAATTGAATGGTAAAAAAAAATAAATCTAGAGCTTAGTTTAAAGTGACGTTACTGGCATAAAACATAAATTTTTTAAAAAAATCCTCATAATCAAGAAATAACTTTTTATTTCATTTTAAAAAGAAGATTTTTCATTTTTATTTAAAATTCTTAATTTATTTTATTTTTTAAAGAACTTAATTTTAATATTTAAACTTTTGATTAAATCAATTTATAAAAGTTTATGAAAATAAATAAGTAATTAAACAATAAGCTAGTTAAAACAATTAACCAACAACAAACAGAGCCCAACGTCATTCAGAACGTTTTGCCTTTCGTTTCTTATAGATAGTTATTCGGTGCTTCTCGTCGATGAAGAAAAATGGACCATAATCTAGATTATCAAAAATCAAAGACTTAGCCTTGAAATTGATTAAAATCACAAAAAATAGATTGATCTATTCGATGAGGGGTACGTACTCAATTGATCGGATCGTGTTTTTGATAAATAAGAAATAAATTAGAAAAATAATTTTGAATAAAATTTATTAAACGATAAATTTTTTTTAAATTTACCTTTGCAGAAGCAGTGCATTGAAGATCGGAGCCGTTTGTTAGTGACATTAGGGTGTTGTTAATAGGGTAGTGATCACCAGTGGCAGTAAGTGGTGGTGGTATTGCCTCGTGATATATATATATATATATATAGGGGAGAGAGAGATGGGAATCGGAAAAAGAGAGGGAGAGAGTTGCCGGAACTTACCGGCGATAGCGGCATCGATGATCGGAGGAGAGGGAGAGGTGAACGGCGGCGATAGATTGGCGGTGGTGACTCACACTGGATCGTTTCAGAATGAATTGGATTGGGCGCCTATTTATATTGAAGCGTTTGTTCCTTTCTCTTGTTCATTTCCTGGCAAGCGACGGTTTTGCTCTTAATTTGCGCCTTTTCCTTTTCTTTTTTTTTCTTTCTTTCTTTCTTTCTTTTCGGCGCTGACTTCGGCGCTGTTTGTTTGTTTGTTTTTTTTTTTTTCTTTTTTTTTTCATACACGTGTTTTAGATTATTTAGGCGTTGGGAAGGACAGCTGTGGACAGCTGTTTATTGCCTTTTTTTTTCTTCTTTTTATTTCAGTGATCTTGCTTTTGGCACCACTGCCGGTTTGTTTGTTTTTGGAATATTTTGAGTGTTTTCACTACATCGTGAATTTTTATTATAAAATTTTTATATAAAAAAATTCTAAAAATTTAGCATAAACTTTTAATGTTGTTCTATGAATTATTATGAAGGCATTATCATCAAAAAAATTCTTAAACTTCGAAAAGTGCTTTTATATTTCAATTTAATTCAATTACATTTTTTATTGCAGTGATTCAGAACACACTTATTAGAGATTTTATTTTACATTTTTATGTTAGATTATTTATTCATTTAAATTATTTTATTATTATTATTATTATTATTTTTTTATTATTTTGTTTTATTTTATTTTATTTTATTTCTTACCGGGTATTACATGAATGATGCAGTTTAAATGTAGACCACTACACCCCCCATACCTCCCCCCCCAACCCCAACACACACAAAAAAGAAAAAAGAAAGAAAACGAAAAGAAAAGAAACTTTATTTTCTTTCTTTTGCGAATTGCTCATATTTCAAAATAGTGTTTTTTTCTCCTGTCAATTGCCCAGATTTGTAGCTTTTGTTTTTGCCATAGAACTTTGCAATTTGAAGATTTACATAATCGAATGGCAGATTATGGAAATTAGGGAAGCTGTTGAAGAAGCTGCAGACTCTCAGACATTAAGTCAGATCCAGGCTCAGGTATGATGCCCTTTTTGTAGTAATATCCATAAAAAAGAGTGGCATGACAAGTTTTTTCCTTGGTGTCACACATGGTTTGTAGGCTGAACCATAAGACTAACTCTGGCACTCATGTAAGAGTAATGCCTAGGACCGGTTTTAAGCCATTATTTCAGCTTTCCAAAGTACTGGAAAATTTGTCTGGCTCAGGGAAGGATCTTGAATTGGATAAATAAATTCATCCAAGCAGTATAGATGCTGGACTAAGTTGATTCATTCTCCACGGTGTGACAAATTGGTAGTTCTCACTCCTTGTGTGTGCCATGTGCGCTTCATATGCAAGGAAGACTGACATACTAATATGATTCCTGTTTCAGCTCATCAGGTGTTTGCCTTCTGAGACATGTCTAATTAATTCTAATGTAACCTTTGTGTGTTTAACCTCAGATACAAGATAAACTTAAACATTGGTCCAAATCCTTTGCAACTGCATTTCAATGCCAAAAATATGAAGAAGCTTGCACTTCCATCGAGAGAATGACTTACTACAAGCGTATAAATGAAGAAATAGTCAAGAAACTTTAACACACGAGCAGCTCTGATACAAGGTACACTGTTAATGTATCTGCAAATTTAGTGTGTTATTGTTTGCTTGTAATTTGATTTTCTTAATCAATCAGCTTCTTCACTGCATGTTTTATATTCTGACTGCCAGATAACGTTACTATTGTTAGAATAATTATTTTTTTATTTTACTTTTCTAGTTTATGTCTCGAGAATCTTCTTGTAATTTACATATTTTATTGATTTAATATAAATACTAAGAGGTGAAGGGGACATAGGTAGAAAACCTATGTCTCTTTCTTCTCTTATTCTTTGTCTCTTTCTTCTTTTTTTTAAACTTTAAATCCTAAACTTTGAATTTCAACTTGGTATTAGAGCAAACGATAATTCCTTTATAGTTCGTCCAATTATTCAGAATTGTGAGTCACAAACATTGCTGTTATAAGCGTTATCCGGCGATAACGTCATTCTGATGTCATCGTCCGTACGGATACTGATGTCATCATCCGTACGGATGCTGATGTTAGCCGATTGCACCTCTCGAATCTCTTTGATCTTCTTATGGTGATTTTTATAAAATATTTTAAGCCATCTCACATCTTTCATTTGTCGGCTCCAAAACCCTAGTTTTTTTATGTTCGATTTGGACATTTGCAGTTCATCGCGAGTTTGGCTACCTCTCTTCTATGCGTCGCCAATCCTAATCTATATCAGATCTGGAGCCGATTTGAAGTTTAGTTGAAGTTTGTGCATTGATTTGAAGTTTTAGGGGCCTCGTTCTCAGTCGCGCGATCCTAATCTTCATCGTGCGACTCTCATGGTGCCTAAGCTTTGCTCCAAATGAGTTGATGACAGCTTAGGTTTGCTCCAAAGGAGTCGACATGGCTTGGGTTTGCTCTAAAGGAGGTGATGACGGCTAGGGTTTGGTCCGAAAGGGTCGGCGGCGGCTAGGGTTCGGCCTCTCTTCATCTTGTTTGGCAAAGGTGGTTTGCGGTTCATTATTAGTTCATTCTTGGTTCATTATTGGCCCGGTTCATTACTGGTTCATTATTTTTTTGCGATTCATTAAGCTTTTGGGACATTCTTGTTTTGGTTTATTCTTGGTTCATTGTTTTGCTCGGTTCATTACTTGTTGATAAAGTTTTTTGTTTATGGGATATCGCCTAAAGTGCTGTCTCTTTAATTCGGAATAATGATATGCCAAAAATTTTTAACTCGGAATAATGATATGCCAAAATTTATTATATCCATAAAATTAAATGGGTTGAATTACTTAGCTTTAGCTCAAGTGGTGAAAATCTTTTTGCGCGGGAGGCGCAAATTAAAGTGTGCGACTGATTCCCCTTTGCTTAAGACAGTTTCCAAATATGAAGATTCGATGTGTGAAGATTCGATTGTTATGGGCTGATTGTGGCATAGTATGGAGTCTACCGTTGCCGCGACTATTGAATTTTATGACACCTCTAAGAAGATCATAGATTCCGTTTTGATTCATTCTTACATCATAGTAATGTTTCTTGTGTCTTTGAGATCTATGAAAAAATCTTCCCCACGAAGCAATCTGGAAAGCCCATGTTAGAATATTACACTACGCTTAAGAATTT
The DNA here is from genome assembly GCA_032270985.1 of Heliamphora pulchella. NCBI lineage: Eukaryota > Viridiplantae > Streptophyta > Magnoliopsida > Ericales > Sarraceniaceae > Heliamphora > Heliamphora pulchella. The sequence continues at coordinate 4,791 of JAULJZ010113429.1, forward strand.
TTGGGACCAGTTGTTGCAGTTACGGCCTCTTACTACTGATCGTATGCAATAACAACACCACTGGGAGAACTTTATGATTATATCCTTGTTATCCAGTTTAAACCCTGAGTTACATGGGTTCCAAGATCAGATTCTTGCGAGGGAAGCCTTGCTTGCCACCATTAATGCCTATTCTCGACTTTTGCGCTCTTCATTGGGACAAGCATCCACTGTATCTCACACTACTTCTATGGAGTCCTCAGCTTTAGTTTCCACTGGTAGTCATAGTGGCTTCCATGGTGGACATAGTTCTTGTGGTGGAGCTCGTAGTGGTGGTTGAACAGGTGACCACGGTGACCGAAAGTGTGATAACTATGGGGTACTAATCATACGGAACCACACTGTTGGAAAAAGTATGGAAAGCCAGGTTCTGCTCATTAGGTTAGTGATAGTATTTCTCAGCTCGAGTCTCCCGTATCTTCAGCTACTTTTGGTCTGGCCTTCTCTAGTTCTGATTATCATGGTTCACTCATTGCTCAACTTAGCAATTTCGTTCAGACTTTGCGTACCGCTTATCTTTCTTCCACTTCTACTGCTACTTTAGATAATTCAGGTATTATTGCCTGCGCCGCTCTTTCGCCCCTTCATAGATTATAGATTCTGGAGTTAATTATCACATGGCTGGTACTTTCTATTTGTTTTTTGATTTAGGTTCCGTTTGTTTCGACGTAAAATATTTTACCGTGAAAAATATTTTACATGTAAAATGATTTTGTAAAAATAATTTTTTTTACTTGTATTTTTTTGATATTTGGTTAACATTTGAAAAACATTTTCAATGAAGAAAATTAAAAAAATTGCCACCATGTATAGTCTCTAACTCTGTATCTCTCTCTCTTTTTCTCTCTCATTCTCATATCATCTCTCTCTCACACATTCTCATCTGCTATGAGAATGATAAAAAGTGGAAAGAATTAGGAGAAGAAATTAGGTGAAAGCGTGCGATGGTACAATTCCAAAATTAACTTACGAGTTAATTTTTTGTAAGTCAAATTTGATCCAATGAGGTAAAATGTTTTATTAAAAAAATATTTTATATAAGTATTATCAACCAAACAATGAAAAATAAGTAAAATATTTTACCCAAAAATATTTTATATTGAAACAAACGAAGCCTTAATTCTTATTCATCATCATATTATTTTAGTTGATGGTTCTTCTTGCCCTGTCCGTGGGAAAAGTGTTCTTCATCCTCATCCATCCCTGGCTTTACCCTCTAGTTTTTATGTTTTCAATTTTTCCTTCACTTTGCTTTCTGTTAATCAATTGACTAAAGTTTTAAATTGTTTTATGATATTTTTTTTGCTTCTTTTTGTGTTTTTTAGGACCTGCAGATCAATAAGATGATTGGTTCGGGTTATGAAAAAAATAGTATCTATTTTCTGAAGACTGATCGTGCCTATCCTCACACATCCTTTGCCTTGAGTGCCTCTGTTCCTCCTCTTAAGTGGCATATTTGGTTGGGTTACCCTCCTTTAACCAAACTGAAGTTAGGTATTCCTAATTTGAGTTATGTGTCTAGTTTAGAGTGTGAGGCTTGTCAGTTGGGCATACATCACCATAACTCTTTTCCTTTTAGTAGTCATGGTCGTTAGTTTGCATCTTTTGATGTAATCCATACTGATATTTAGGGTCTTTCTCGAATTCTTAGTGCTAATAGATATTTCTATTTTGTTATCTTTGTTGTTGATTACTCTTTTATGACTTGGTTATTTTTACTGAAGAATAGATCTGAGTTGCCTCTTATTCTTATCAAATTTTATAACGAAATTTTAAAACAATTTTGATAACGGATTAAAATTATTTGATCTGATAATGCTTTGGAATATATCCACTCTACTGTTGACTCATTTTGTGTGAATCGTGGTATTATTCATCAAACTACTTGTGCCCATACTTCTCAGCAGAATAGTGTCACTGACCGTAAACATCGACTTGTTAGATGTTCCACGTACTTTGTTATGCCAAATGCAAGTACCCTCTGTGGTATTGAACAATCAGTCGTCATTTTTCTTATTATACCTTAGTTTTTCGCCTTTTTCTCTCATTCATCGGGTATTTGGTTGTGTTGCCTCTGTTTATGTTCTTCATCCCGGACTTCATAAGTTATCTCATCGGGATCGTAAATGTGTTTTTCTTGAGTACTCTCGCACTCAAAAAGGGTATTGTTGCTATCATCCCGAGCCTCACCGATATTTTGTTAGTGTGATGCCACATTCTTTGAGTTGACTTCTTATTTTACTTCTGTTGGTTACGACTTGTCTTCAGACCTTTTTTGTTGTCGTGAGGGAGAGTTCTCCGCCCCTACGCTTCCTTTGCCAATCCCCCTCTCTGTCCAGGTACAATTTCCTCCTCTATAGGCGTATCAACAATCGTAGAATCGGCCGATTGTCTCTTATGGCCCGGCCACATCATCTTCCCCGTCTACGGTCATCCTCCGGTTGATGACTTGCCTATTTCCTTCTGGAGAGGTAAATGTACTTATACTCAACACCCTATTGCTCAGTACTTTTTCTATGCTCGTGTCTCATCTTGCCTTCATTCCTTTGCTTGTGCCATGTCTACTGTTTCTATTCCTTCTTCTTATAAGCAGGCTATGTCATTACCAGGATGGAAATACGCTATGAATGTGTAGATGGGTGCTCTTCATCAGAATCTGACTTGGGAGCTTACTTCTCTCCCTCATGGCAAGCAAACAATGGGTTGTTGTTGGGTGTACACTGTCAAATATCTACTAGATGGTTCCGTTGAGTAGCTTAAGGCTCGCTTAGTGGCTAAAGAATATACTCAGACTGATGGTGTTGATTAATTGGAGTCTTTTTCTCTCGTAGCTCGTCTCAATTTTGTTCGGATTCTTCTATCTGTGGCGATTAGTCGTTCTTAGCCGTTGTTTTAACTTGATATAAAAAATGCTTTTCTTCATGGTGATTTTCAGGTGAAGGTATAAATGTACTAACCCCTTGGTTTTATTGTATTTGGTAGTGAGAATATGGTTTATTGTTTGTGTAAGGCTCTCTATGGTCTGAAGCAATCTCTCAGTGCTTGGTTTGATCATTTTAGTTCTGTTGTACTTATGTATGGTTTTCAATGTTCTTCTGCAGATCATTTTGTCTTTTTTTGCCACTCCTACATTGGCATTATTATATTGATCGTCTACGTTGATGATATCATTATTTCTGGTGATGACTCAATTGATATTGTTGCCTTAAAGCAATATTTAGATCAAACCTTTCATACTAAGGACTTGTATCCTTTGCTATTTTCTTTGCATTGAGATTGCTCGCTCTTCTGAGGGTATCTTTCTCTTTCAGCGAAAGTATGTTCTTGATCTTTTATCTAAGACTGGCCTTCTTGGTATTCGACTTGTTGATACTCCTATGGATTCAACGATTAAAGTTGATATTGATTCTGACGATCTCTTTTTTTATGTTGGTCGTTATCATCGTTTTGTTGGAAAATTAAGTTATCTCACAGTTACACGTCTTGACATTACTTGTGCCGTTAGTGTGATTAGTTAATTTATGCATGCTCCTTGTTAATCTCACTGAGTCTATTTGTCGGATTGTGCGATACTTGAAAAGTGGACCAGGTTGCAGTTTACTTTATAGGCCTTCTCCATCCTAGTATGTTGTTGTCTTTAGTGATGCAGATTGGGCTAGCAGTCGCTCTGATCGACGGTCTACTTTTGGATACTGCACCATTGTTGGAGGAAACTTTATTACTTGACGCAGTAAAAAATAGGTTGTTGTTGCTTGTTCTAGTGCTGAAACTGAGTATTGCGATATAGTGCATACTGCTTCCGAACATATTATGGGTTCGCTCTCTTCTTGTGGACTTTGGCGTTCCGTTTCTTCACCGATATTGATGTATTGCGATAATTAAGCTGCTATTTTCATTACTAATAACCCAATCTTTTATAAGCGAACTAAGCATATCGAGGTTAATTGTCATTTCATTTGTGATTTGTTGTTATGAAAGCACATTATCACTTTATCTGTTCGTTTAGAAGACCAATTGGGCGATATTTTCACGAAACCTTTACCTCGTTCCTCTTTTCAGCATTTATCATTTAAGCTGAGTATGTTTGATATCTATACTCCAGCTTGTGGGAGGGTGTTAGAATAGTTATTTTATTATTTTACTTTTCTAGTTTATGTCTCGAATCTTCTTGTAATTTACACATGTTATTGATTTAATATAAATACTTAGACGTGAAGGGAACGAAAGTAGAAAACCTAAAACCTAATTCTTCTCTTATTCTTTCTCTCTTTCTTCTTTTCTTTAAACCTTAAATCCTAAATTTTGAACTTCAACTATTGTCTAGGGGATCATGTTTAGAAAATGAGTTAAGATTTTCCGCATACTCTTGTTGGTACTCTGGGGTTCATGTAGATCACCATGACTTTCTTACTGTAATATTTTTCCAATTTATTCTATATCATCTAGCAAATGGGCCACTCGTTCAGTGGCTAAAACTCGGCCTATTAACCTTGAAGTTGTGGGTTCGAACTCGTGAATAGACACATTATGTTAGGGTTGTAAATCGCAATATTGGAATATATATTGGTATCGGTGATACGGTCTTGTATCGGCTGGTGTCGGTGATATGGCTTTGTATTGGTTGATATCGAACAGTATTAGCCGATTCATTGGTAAATATCAGTATTGGAAGCCCAAATTTCCATTACGTATCGGCCAAAAACAATATGTAATGGCTGATATTTAGAACCGTGCTTTGTGTGTATAATGCCAAATTTTAGGTTTATTCCCAGTCTTAATCTACCTCTGCCAGACTGCCAGACCTCCATCGAGGGGAATAAACTGACATACTTCTATTGTATGTATGCATTTCAAATTTATTGATGTACATGTTCCTGCGTTCAGTTTAGACCAATGGGCTATAAAGCAAATTGTATGTGCTTGTATTTTATGTTTTCTTGGCATTGTTGTTTTAGAATTTCTGATCTGGCCTTTTTGTACCATCTTCAGGTTTCTTACAGGTCTACTGCCCATTTCTGCAACTTAGCCTGCTGTTGTCGGACTGAATTAACTATTACTTATTAGTTGGAGATTCATGAGCATATGAGAATGTTGGTAAAGTTCTGGTATGTTTGTTTCTATATCCAATCTGAAGAGTACTAGTTTTTGTTTTTTAGCTGATCCTTATATCACGGATTTTTGTTTTTTAGCTGATCCTTATATCTCGGCCTTTTTCATTGTTAGCTCATGATGTTCTTCTTCGTCTTTATTTTATTTTTCTGTTTTTTTTTTGGGGGTGGGGAATAAAAGTGCACCTTCTCAAGGCATTATATAGTACATACTGTTTTCTGTTGGTACGTCCCCCCTGCTTTCTGCATAAGTTGAATATGTTATGATGCACTTTACTGGAGTATTTCATGATGAATGCTGCAACCACTGATTTATGTGCAAGTGACCATCAATTGCAGCAGTCCAATTGTTTCACCGCCTCTCAAGGGGGGGTGTAGACAGATTCTATGATTGTGTTGTGATAGTGGACCTCATCAAGTAGCTATTGAAATAAAAATCATGAGTATGAGGATATTATTGATGACTTCTTCTTCAAGTCATGTATGATTGTAGGGAGGTTTTAGGATGAATAATGAATTATTGAATCATGCATGATGAAACCTATTATGACTAATGACCTTCATGCATGATGAAACCTGTTTTGACTAATGACCTTTGAAGCTAAATTATTATAAAGGAAGAAAATGGTGATTGCTGGTGAATTGGGATTTCTGGTGTCTGGGTCAATTAAGAATCTTATTGATCTTTCATATGCATAATTCAAATGGATTTAACTGTTTGCTTAGTTTGGCTACTGCATGCAAGCTATTAAACTGTTCGAATAGGATGAAACCCTAAATGCTGTAACTGTAATTTAGCTTGAATTTCTGCACTTATGACCTAATTAAGTTTTGAACTCTGCATTTCTACTTATATTTATGTTTCCGTTTCCCCTGTCCTGGTGTATGGAGTCGATTAACCACCAATTTTAAAGGTTTTATCTATCATTCGCACTAGCTTGTGATGTGACACATAGTTCTAGTATTTTTTTTTTTAATTTTGTTTTATGATTATGAGACCTGCAAAGGTTAATTGTCAGCCAAGGGTTAGGGTTCCAATTATTCCTTTTTTTTAAAAAAAAAAAAAAAAGAAGTGTTAAGCTTCCTAATTCCTATTAAGTTTACATTTGTATTAATGGCAGTTGATACAATTATAGTGTTCATTTCCCTTCTTATGAGTAATACCTGAAGATTTTTTGCTGGACCATGTTCCAGATGTAATTTTGATGGTTGTCAACGGGCACTGCCAGAAAATATTGAAGAACTTGATCTGGAATACCGGAACAGAGTGGAGGATTCCTAACAAAGACCAGTCGATGCTCATCAACAGGTTAATTTTCTATCAGCACACTTGGTACTGACTTTTCTCATTCAGAACATTGTAAGATTGCACTCAATAAATCTATGTGAGTGTAGGTGCACCACTAGAACTTATTCCAATACAAAAGCAAAGAAAAGAAAAGAAAAACTTTGTAGACCTAATGAAATACCTATTTGACCATATGATCCAACTGAGAATGTGAAATAACTTGTGGAGACGCGTTCTT
>JAULJZ010113461.1:0-32740 GCA_032270985.1 Heliamphora pulchella
AAATCCATTTTTAATATCAAGTTGATATAAAGACCAAGAACGACTAACAACAACTAAAAGGAGAATGCGAACAGAATTAAGGCGAGCCACCGGTGAAAAAATCTCCGAATAATCAACTCTGTAGGTTTGAGTGTAACCTTTAGCCACGAGGCAAGCCTTAAGACGTTCGATAGACCCATCAGGAAGATATTTGATGGCATATACCCAACAACAACCAGCAGTGTGCTTGCCAGGAGGAAGAGGAGTAAGCTCACAAGTGTGATTCTAATGAAGGGCGCTCATTTCCTCATCCATAATTTGCTTCCAGCCAGATATAGACAAAACCTGCTTATGAGAAGTGGGAAGAGAAACAGCAAACAAGGCAATAGTAAAGGAAAGAAAGCAAGAATAGATACGAGTATAACAAACAAATTGAGCAATAGGGTGCTGAGTACAAGTATGTTTACCTCGACGTAATGCAATGGGTAAGTCATCATCACGAGAGGAAGAGGGCAAAGCAAGAGCCTCCGACGGAGAAGATGCTGGGGCCGAGCCAAAAAAAAAAACAATGGGCCCATCGCGAAAGCGCTGATATACCTGCAAGGGGCAAGAAGAGGGCAATGACATAGGAAGAGGTAAAGTCGAAGACCCCCCCTCACTGCAAGAAAGAAGGTCAGAGGACAACTCTTGACCCGAAGAGAAAAAAAAAATAAGTAGACTCAAAGAAGGTGACATCAGCACTGACAAAGTAGCGACGAGACTCAGGATGATAACATTTATACCTCTTCTGAGTCCTAGAGTAACCGAGAAACACACATTTACTGGCCTTGGGTGAAAGCTTATCAAGACCGGGATCAAGAATATGAACAAAGGTAACATAAGCCAAAGACTCCAGAAGTAACAGAGAAAGGAGATGAAGCAGGGAATAAGAGGGAGAATAGAAACTGCTGACGAAAGATAGCGGAAGGCATACGATTTATGAGATGACAGGCAGTAAAATGGCGTCACCCCAAAAATGTTTCGGGACATGCATGTGGAAAAGTAAGGTACGGGCAACATTGAGTAAATGACGATGCTTTCGTTCAGCAACACCATTTTGCTGAGAGGTATAAACACAACTAGTTTGATGAATAATGTCACGATCATCACAAAAAGAAAAAACAACACACTGCATGTATTCTAAGGCATTATCATATCGAAGAACCTTAATACGCCGACCAAATTGTGTAAAAATCTCATTCTAAAACTTAATGAGAATATAAGACAACCCAGATCTATTTTTCATCAAAAAAAGCCAAGTCATACGCAAAAAATCATCAACAAAGATAACAAAATACGAATATCCATTAACAGTAGGAGTTCGAGAAGGACCCCAAATATCCGTATGGACTATATCAAAAGACTCAGACGCACAACTATGACTAGAACGAGGAAACGAACTACGGTGGTACTTTTCCAACTAACAAGTGTCACATTCTAAACTAGATGCGGAAGGCAACGACGGAATAACTAACTTCAATTTGTCCAAAGATGGATGACCAAGGCGAGGATGCCACTAAAGTGGAGAAACAGAGGCACTCAATGCAGATGCAAGAGAACGAGATGGTGAGGCAGTATCCAAATAGCATAGGCCATCTTTCTCATGCCCCGAACCAATCATTTTCTGAGTCTGGAGGTCCTGAAACACACAAGAAGAATGAGAGAAAGTTACAGAACAATTCAAGGTTTTAGTCAATTGGCTAATAGATAGCAAATTGAAAGGAAAATTGAGAACAAAGAGACTTGAAAATAAAGATAAAGATGAAGTGGGATGGACACCCCGCCCATTAACTGGACGAGATGAGCCATCTGCTAAGACAATATGATGGTGAGTGCGAGTTAAATTAGAAAACAATGAGGAATTACTAAACATATGAGAAGTGGCACCAGAATCTATAACCCAAGTAGGAGGAGAAACAGCAACACATGCAATAGTACCTGAGTTTGCTAAAGTAGCAGTAGAAGTGGAAGGATAAGCAGTGTGTAAAGTCTGAACCAACTCACTAAGCTGGGTGGTGAGGATGTCATGAGAACTAGATAAACATGTATCCGGACTGCTGGAGGAGATAAGCTGTAGATACTAGAGAGTCCCTTCAGTGACATGATGAGCAGAACTTGACTTACCATATTTCTTCCAACAGTATGGTTCGATATGATTAGTGTCACCACAATGATCACACTTCTGATCACCCCGATTACAAGTACGACCACCACCACGTGAGCCACCCCTAGAAAAACGACTACCACGACCACTCTAACTGGTACTACGACTGCCACCAGTAGAGACTAAAGCTGAAGTCTCGGAACTTGGAGGAGGAAGGTGCGACACAATGGACGAGTGGCCCAAAGATGAACGTAATAACCGAGAATATGCATTAGCAGCTGTAGGTAAAGTCTCACTGGCAAGGATCTGATCTTTGAACCCCCGCAAGTCAAAGTCCAAACCAGAAAGAAGACAGGCTACCAAAAAGTCCTCCCAACAGCGTTGCTGTTGTACTAAATCTGTGGTGAGAGGGCGATGTTGCAACAATTGATCCCACAAACTCTTCAAATTGCTATAATATTCAGCTAAAAGTTTACCAGACTGCTTAGTGTTGAAAATCTACTCATAAAGTTCATATACGCGAGAAATATTACTTTGGGTAGAGAAGGAGTCAGCAAGAAAATCCCAAATCTTTTTCGACGTGTTACAAAACTCGACGGTAGTGGCAATATGGGGCTCCAAGCTATGCCACAACCAACCCATAACAACCGAGTTTGTACTTTCCCAATCTAAGAGTTTAGAGTCACTGGTTGCCGGAGGAAGATCGGTAATATAGCTCAACTGTCTCTTCCCTTTAAGAAAAACTTTAAATGCATGTGCTCAATTCAAATAATTCAGTCTATTCAAACGCTTAAAAGTAACACAGCTGGGCAAATCATCATCTAAGGTCAAAGGATTTTGGCTCAGCCATGGCGAGTAACAGCTAACAAATATGAAGCAAAAGAGAAATTCAAAAAATAATAGGAAGCAAACCAAGGAAATAAAGAATACTACAACCACCAACAAGCTGAAGAACAAACTGGAGCCAAGGAAATAATAACAAGCCAAGCTAAGCCACTAACAAGCTGAAGAGCCAAGCCACCAGCAAGTTGAAGAACCAAAAACAAAACACTGAAGAACAGCCCAAGGCATCGTTAGGGTTGCGAATGCATATCTAGACTGCGATTAAGCACAAATTCGAAGGTTTAGAACCAAAAAAACTAAGGAACAATACAAGTCGGCACCTAGGGTTCGAACCCAGATCGCGAAAAACAGTTGCACAATTGCGAAAGAGAACACAGTCGCACAGTCGCGAAAAAGAATCCAAGTGGTCAACTCGTCGCCTAGGGTTTGCGACCACAGAGCATGAAGAAGAACAGTCGCGCGACAAGGAACAATCGCACAGTTGCACAGTCGCGCGAAGAATAGGCGCTGACTTCTCCCTTTTTTTTGACAAATCGAAAAATCAAATAGCCTTAGAACACCAAATCAACCCCCATTAGGATCCCTACCAGTATTTTCGACACCTAGAAAAGGAATTTGGACCATCAAAAACAAACAACAACTGCGCAATACTCAGATCAGAGGCCTAGGGTTTCTGACAGGACAAATCTTCGACGAGATGATTCAGGGGCTCGAAAAACACATCAAACATTATCAAAAAATTATGTAAAAATCTCCATAATTACCAAAAGCGTGAGACGAAGCCTTCAATGTATTCACCGACCATCGGAGTCTGTACAATCGGCGGCGTCATGCTGACGCCATCTTCTATAAGATGACGTCAGCACATCGTTGCTGTCTCTTGATACGTTTCAAATGATACGGTAGTTCTAGGGTTAGATCATTGCTCTGATACCAAGTTAAAGTGTACAGAAATTAACTTTAGGGTTTTTAGAGAAAGAGAAGAGAAAACTATGAGAAAAAATTAGGGTATTAGGAACCTAATCAGTTCTGTCTCCCTATCACCTATTTATATAAAATGAATATATGGCACAATAACCAAAATACCCTTAATACAGAAAATAAAGATTCTAACAACCCCTATGATATTCAAACACCGATTGATGACCCAGGACAAAGGCCAGATGCAAGAACACGAATCTAACCATATGTAAATGAGATCCAAGAATAAAGGTCAAACCAGATAGAAAGGATAATATACAGTCGTCGTGTCTCAAACCAAAAACAAACGAGGTCCAAGAACAAAGTAGCGAGAGAGGTTCTACAAGACCAGATGCATCGAGGGAGAGGTTCTACAAGGTCGTCGGTGATGAGAAGGTTCAATGAAGGTTATTGGATCAAGATCACATTGGGTCGGGTCACAGTGGGGGGAACCAAATGCAAAAACGAAGGCCAGAAGCAACAATGGAGAGTTTCAAAGAGGTCGCTGGTGTGGGAAGAGTGTATGACAAACAAAGAGGCTTTGGCAAGAGAAGATTGTAATCAGGTCCGGTCACAACAAGCGAGATCTACCTAATGAGTTGAGTAGGAGGCCATATCTGGTCACGGTGTGGTCGCCGAGTGATCGTCAATGGTCGTTGGTGGTCAACAATGTCGGAGATGAGGTACCGACATTGATTTCAAGGCGGCAATGGTTAGCTAACAATGCTGGTGTTTGGGGTTGCAATGGCTGATGCTTAGGGCCCACGGCTAGGGTTGCTAAGCCTACTCTGATATTATGGTACAAAATAGAAAAGAAAAGAAAAACTTATATTATTGCAATAACTAAAGACTTAATCACTAAAGAAGAGTTACATGATGTTAATAGAACATACCTGGGACCCTAATTAGTCTTAATGATTAAAGTACCCTTTAGCTAACAACCAAACAACAAAATAACCAAAAATACACTTTCACATAAATAAGATCCACACATCCTACACCAAGTGTCAGGCGAAGCATGGTTACTTATTATTGTTGCATTAACTAAAAAGGAAAGAAGAAAAAGCAAACTTCTATTGTCAGTGTGGCAGTCTCTATACAACATGTGAGCAACTAGAGCGTATTAAGGGCCGACCGGAAAGGATTTGGAGCCTAAAGCGGACGATAAGAAAGGGGGGTCTTATAATTTTTTATACATATAATAATTTTATGAAATCATTACAAAAGTTCCAATGAATTAGATTTTTATCTTGTTGTTTCACAATTCAACAATATTCAATTAACACGTTTTTTTTTTTTTACATACTTTTTAAAAATATAGCAAACAAAAAATTAGGAAAAAATTATCAAGTAATTATACATACAATAAACAACTATAATAAAATATAAATTATGGAATTTAATCATTCAACCATTTAAAAATAACCACAAATTAAAAGAATAATACAAACAATAAAAGGTACGATAAAATTGGGGCCCTAATTTTTGCTAAAAAATTTGGGGCCCAAAGTCATTGCCTTGGTGGCTTTGCCCCAAGGCCGGCCCTAAGCTTATAAAAATATATTCACTAAACTAGATCATTTTGCCAATAACTAGAAGCTTATATCAGTATATTTACTATACTAACCAATGATTGAATCACACAACTGAGAAAAGGAAGCAACTACACAGTCAAGCAGTTATATTTTTAAACAAAATCACTTGATGAATGATGCTCATTCAGTATTAACACATTATATGGAACAGATATCTCATGCAAGAGTAGAAGGTATGTCCACATGTCTTACAATGTATTCACTTTTCTAAAAATCCTGCAATGTAATTCTTTTGCTTGAGAAACATTTGAGAAAACAGCAGCATGCAAAAAAAATTAACATGATATAGAGATGAAAGAACGATCGCAGCAAGAGGGAACAAGAAAAATGTGAAATGAAGCATAAGATTAAGAACACACAGTCCATCAATGACCCATTTACTGATAATTCTGTCAAATTGACAATCTGCTCCAGTCCATGGATGTTGTTGGGGAACGCATGGATCACCATTCCACCCAAAACGAAGAGGAAGTCCCATTGCACTCTTCAAAGTTTGTAAGGCCCTAACTAGAATAAACGAAGAAAAAATCATTTATTAAGAGCTCCTTAATCATTTCAAAATCTAAACAACATTCTTTGCAATGTGGACCACATACACATATGGAAAGTAAATAAGAAGCAATCAAGAATACTCTCTGGTACCAATTCCCAGAGAACATGTTTATAAAAACATTTTCAAGTTCTGTAAGTACCACGAAATGAAGCAGATAACTGAGTCAGATAATGGCAACAAGACCATCCATACATGTTTCTGAAAGTGTGCGAAAGAGAAAAAGACTTCTTCAATATTTATCTTTCCACAGCTTCCTCTCATTTTTACTTTTGTTTCTGTACTTCTATTTTATGGCTTAAAGTTGCAGGTCGCTCTGATCACTTTTCGGTTGCGCATATCAAAATGAGTCTTGAGGTCTTGGAAGATATGCTTGGGTAGAAAGACTGAGTAATGGAAGAGAATTAGAAATGCATAGTCACTACCACAGTAAGACAACTGGAGTACCTTAGAGACTGAGTGATACGGAACTACACATATCATTGGTATTACTTAGTCATGAAAGGCATTAAAAATAGGCAAACTTTTGGCAGCAACGAAAATATGGTTATTACTTAAGGAAACAATGGTGACTAACAAGGCCAAAAAAAAAACTACGACACATGATACAAGACAGATTTTGAGCAACATCTCCGCAAGATTATAAGAACCAGAAGCCAACTTGATCCAAATTAGGAAGAACTATCATCACATTTGAAATTTGCATGCAAAGAATGATAGTTCTGGGCAGGTCACTACCTTATTATGGGTATCATGGTACGTATACATTCAGATTGCTGATTATCCTAAAACTTGAGCTATTAGAAAATGAACTGAACAATGTATATCAAGCTAACACTCCCCCTAATGTGTGACACCAATTCATGCATGGAAAGACAAGCAAACTGACTTGAACAAGTTGGACAAACACAAACAAGAGATAACCGCCATATAAGATTTGAATCTAGGAGTAGAACTAGAGCTCTAATACCATGTTCAATCACCAATTATCCAAAAACCTTAAGCTATTAGGAAATGGAGCCAATTACATGTATCAAGCTAACAACACATACAAACACATTAAGAAATTAACAAGCAAAAGATAACTGAGCTTCATATGCGCAACACAAGAAGCTATAGAAACTCATATTATGCATTACTTAATTCACAGCACGAGCTCCCTCTTTGGCACCTTTAGTAATATGCTTTACTTGTCAACAAACTGGAATTAAATAAAAATCAGAAGATGGGCTACAATTAAAGTACCATTTTTGCATCACTATATAAAGCATGCAATCATCATAAACGAATGAAACAATAAAGATATATAAATACTACACCCTCATCAAAGTAGCAAAAAGACTTCAAAGAAAATATTAAAATCATAATAGAAATGTTCGCATATGTAATATTAAGGATGTTGATTTATTTACCTTCATCTGGCAAGGTTTTAGACTCAGCCGTAATAACCTCAAAGATTTCAATAGCACTGATTAAGGCATGGCCTTTTGTAGGGTACAAGGTTATTGTCAAAGTTTTCCCATTAACAGAGACAGTCTTGTTCAATACAAGAGCTGTGTAAAGATCCCCACTAATGCCCACAATGTCAACATCTTGAAAAGCAACATCATCATTTACTAGGATGTTAAATAACCTTCCCCCCACACCAGTGACAGAAGGATCAATCTCTGCAAAGTGCAACCAAATGGAGTATTTTCTATTGGGATCCACATCCATTGTATATGATAATTCTGGCTGATTATTCGTACTAATGATAGCTGTCTGATAAAGAGCTTCTGGATAGGAGTTTGGGGAACTTATGTCCTGCTTGATACTGTGGGTGGTAAATATAGCACGATCAGCACTTTCACCAAAAGTTGTAATGGGATTCCAAAATCTATCCCCACCCCAATGGTCCCCACTATAATCTTCATCAAATTTTGGTTTCTCAGAACCACAACTCAATCGCCTGTCCGTTCTTAGGATTGTCCCTTGGCCCCACTGTGGACCAAAATAATAAGCTCTATCATCAACCTGAAGAATTTCAATTGAAAGTATAGCTGGATCTCCATGTCCAGTGCTATGGAAACAAAGAGCGGCAGAACCAGCTGAAAGAAATACAAGGGCTTCAACAAATGCTTGCTCATCGTCATGGTTGCTCCAACCTGACCTCAGAGAGTAAATTTGTGTTCCTTCCAAAGATACATCAAATAAAGGTTCGTTATTAAAGTTAGATTCCATAACCAATCCCAAAAAGATTCTCACTGAATAGAGGCTTTTGGGTATTCTGTTAATATTGTAGCAATTTTGTGGACCCTCAGAGAGAGGGAAATAGCGAATTGTGTAAAGTGGAGGAGCGATGAAACTCGAGCGTGTTCCATTTGAAGGTATCCCTCCTGTATATGCAAAATCCTTGAACCACGGTGTATTGGTTGGTGGAGTACGAATATCATTCCGAGCTCCACAGCTTATTCGCATAGCGTATGGTGCTGCAGTGAACAAAACAAACTTCATAATAGAACACTAGAGAAGAATAGCCCATTTGTTTAGTAAATCCCTCTAATCCTCACAATACTTTAGCAAACAAAAGAAATGCAGTGCCAGTTAAACTACTTTATGTTCTGAAACCCACAACCCAATTGACAACTGAATGACAGGCATGCAATTCAATGTGTCTGATTGGCATGTCCATAGAAATGCTTACGTCATCATCTACACCAAGGAAAATCTCTTCTATTCATGATTTCATAAATCCTTTTTGTTTACTGCATATGTCCTCAACCAAGTTATTTCCCAATTCATCAAAGGATAAACCCCTTACTGATTATGTAAGAGTTCGTTGATGGGATACAGGACAAGACCTTTTAAAAGTATAAGAAAACCATAAAACATCACATATTAAGGCCTTGATTGGTAAATAACATTTTTTTGGCTTTTGGATAAAAAGAAAAGTTGAAAAGTAGTTTGTTTGTCTCGCCCAAAAAACAAAAAAAGAGGCCAACTTTTTAACTTTTTTCTGTGCGCATCCAAATACCGGTATAAAAGGACAAAATTATCCTTCTCGCATATTACAAGTCAGTTATAATCTATACTGTATACAAAGCAAACTCAAGGAGTTTGAAGCCCTGTCACAATTTTTCTATTTCTAAAATTATCCCTTTAACTACCACATTCTTAATTAGTTAATAAAGTTGTACATTTTTTATCCAATAACTGTTTTTCAGTTTTTTAAATTCTAAAAGATAATTGCACACGTGTGTGCCACACTTCTAATACATATTAATGAAAGGAAATGTTGTCATTTTTATACAAAAAAGTTAAAGCCAAACAACCCCCCTTGTTAGCTAAAAAGGCTAAGTTACCAAACGTCCTACCTTGTTTTTGTTTTAACTTGTTAACTAGAAAAGCAAAAAAGCCAAAAAAATAAAAATAAAAAGTTTTGGATCACTAATTAAACCCTTTAGGCTTCATTTGGTAAGTGGCTTGTAAAGTTGTAAGTCATTTGTTGTTGCTTTTGGCTCAAAAGACAAAAAAAAAATGGTTTGGCTTGACCAAAAAAATTAAAATAAATAAACTACTTTTTTAGCTATTTATGTGC
This sequence comes from Heliamphora pulchella, assembly GCA_032270985.1. Lineage (NCBI taxonomy): Eukaryota > Viridiplantae > Streptophyta > Magnoliopsida > Ericales > Sarraceniaceae > Heliamphora > Heliamphora pulchella. The sequence continues at coordinate 9,648 of JAULJZ010113461.1, forward strand.
AGATCCTAAAATTTGAAATTATTTTTATCAAATATCACAAGCCAATTGTAAGACCTATTGATGAAGGGCAAAGTTGTAGCTAAAAAGGTTCTTAGCCTAGACGAACAGAGATCTTTCAAAGCCCATAAAGAAGTGGTTTAAAAGCCAGTTATCAAATGATAAGTATACAAGTTTGCGTTTGATCTAGCTTTTTTTATACGGTTTTTTTTCATCTTTAGTAAACTTTTTTTTAACGTTAGCCCAAACGAGCTTATTTTTTAGATTTTTCTCATTACAAGGAATCACAAAAGTAAGAAATATGAACCGGAAAAAAAAAGGGTCAAATATGGCCAAATAAAAAGTCACTTAATGGCCTTTTAGTGGTTTTTTTTGTCTATAGTAAACTTTTTCCAACTTTGGCCAAAATAGCATATTTTTTAGATTACTCTCGTCACAAAAATTTGTAAAAGTAAAAAATTTGAACAAGAAAATAAAATGGTCATAAAAGATGAAAAAGTCCCTAACAAAAAAGTTAGGCCAAACGCTAGCAAAGTAATAAACAATTAATTGCTATATTAGGCACAATTCAGTGTATCATGTGTGCGCACGCGCGCACGAGTGCACGGGTGAGTGAGCACGGCTCGTGTGTGCACACATGTGCATGGCTTTGATGGGTTTGATAGTGTTGGATTGTCCCACATCGCCCAATTTGAGCCATCTCTGTGCTATTTATAAGGCTCAGTTTCTCCTTTCCTTAACACCTAAATTTTAAGGAGTTGGGTGGACAGGATTTTTCAACTTGGTATCAGAGCTGGGATGCTCGTTTTCTAGCTTGCCGAGTATCTGGCTGCTGTGGTCCAGAGGGCGTGCTGGATTGTTCCACATCGCCCAGTTTGAGCCCCTTCTGTGCTATTTATAAGGCTCAGTTTCTCCTTTCCGTAATACCTGGGTTTTAAGGAGTTGTGTGGATTAAGCTTTTCAACTGATGGCTCCTAAAGAAACAGATCTCTAAACAAGCAACTTTAATTAATTTCTTTACTACATTTTCTCTACAGTAAGGAAATGTGAGTGATAATTTCTGTCAGGTGTTTTCCAATTTAGGACAACAAATACTAAACTTCCAAATTGTTCTACCCCACCAAAATGTCAATCCTGGTCAGCGTTGATACTGGAATTCAGAATCACATTAACAAAACTAGTATTCCAAAGTCCAAACTAGACTGAGAAAAATCCTATAATTAAGCAGTAGCGGATCCAATGAAGGCCTATGATTCACACGTGCCCCCCTCAAGTTTTGATATTCCCACTTTTAGATATAAAAGATAAGAATATTTTCAAATATATCCATAACAAATTTAGTTAGTGTCGCCTTCAAATTTTGATTTTCCCTTTACCTATGAAAAATAAAAATATTTTTAATTACATCATTAATAAAATTAGTTGAAGCCTTCTAAACTACTATATTCATTTCAAAGACCCAACTTATCTTTTAAAGAGAACTTTTAAATGCACATTTTTTTCTTAGTACATCACTAAATGCATTAAATACTTGTACAAGATATATAAAAATTTGTACATGTGAGTGTACTAATTCAAAGAGTTTGTGTATTTATAAGGTCTTTTAAAACATATTCATTCATTCTTTCACAAATAATCACAGTTAAAAAAATTATTCTAAAAAAAGCTGTAATAAATTTTCTAAAAATCTAATTTTTAAACTTTTTCTTTTTCTTTTTCTTTTTCTTTTCTCAACTTTAAACTAAATAAGTAGAAATTTTGTTTGATTAAAAAGACTTTACTGTAGTACAGAAACAAAAGGTGATTTTTTAACGGTTGATTTTTTAAAAATCTTAAGCAAAAGACTAGGTCCGATTGGCAACCAGCTGAAAAGCTAGCTTTTTTACTTTTTTTGCGTTTTTAGCTAAGAAGTTAAATTGGTCTCAAAATAGGTTGTTTAGTAACTTAGCTTTTAAGCTAATTTTTTTAAGTTGGCTGTCTGGGTAAAAAATTAATTTTTTTGCTTTTTGTTCAAAGTGAAAATTTTACACTTCCATATATTTTATATTAACAATTATATAGTTTGTAGTGGTAATAAATAAATTATGAATAAAGGGTATTATTGTATTTTAAAAATTGTGAAAGTTTAGATAAAATATTTGAATTTGTATTTTGATTTGATTTTTTAATTTTTAAATTTTTTTGCATTTTTGCCAAACGATCAAGCTTAACTTTTTTGCATTTTTTTAGCTAAAAAGCAAAAAAATCAAGGTTGACAATCGAGGCCAAATCACTAGTCAAATGAGACCAAAATCCGAGATAAAATTAGTGCGTTAAATTCCTGATTCGCCACTTCGAATTAAGCCTATCTCCATAAATTATAAACAGTTTACTTTGATAGCATTCGTAAACTCATCAACTACACTAAATCCGTCAATTTGTCGCGAGTAAAAGTTCTACTTCAAAATCCTAGACCAAACTGGAATCATACTCGTCCGCTACAAAATGAAGAAAATTAACGTAATATAATACACATGAGAGAGAGAGAGAGAGAGAGAGAGAGAGAAGAGGAGAAATTGCTAACCAGGTCGAGGATATGAAGGGCGAAGAACTAAGAAGAAGGTGAAGAACAGTAAGAAGAGGTGTCTGAGCATCGTAGCTTCGAAACACCTTCTTCTTCTTCTTCTTCTTCTTCTTCTTCTTCTTCTCTCTCTCTCTCTCTCTCTCTCTCTCTCCAAAGCGCTCCTACATGCTATTGTTGTTCTTGCTTTTTGGAAAGGGAATCTAGAAAGAGATGGAGAGTGTTTTGGACGTTTTTGCAGGAGGGAAAATTATTAGCTATTCCCGGAAGAGCCGTTAGGGATGGTTTAAGGCCTCGTTTGTCAACTAGATTCTAGTTTAAAAGTTAATTTTTTATTTTTTTGAGTCTTTAGCTAAAAAGATAAATTCGATTTAAAATAAATTATTTAATAACTTAATTTTTAAGTTAATTTTTTATAAGTTAGTTATTTAAATAAAAAAATTAATTTTTTTCATTTTCTGTTCAAATTAAACAATATTACTCTCTATATATTTGATATTAGCAATTATATGTAATTGATAATGGTAGTAAATAAAGTATCAATAAAGTGTATTATTATATTTTAAAAATAGTTAAAATTTGAATAGAGAACATTTTAAGAGTTACTGTTTTGATTTAATTTTTTGACTTTGTTTTATTTTTTTGCTTTTTTATGTTGGCTTGTTTTGCATTTTAGCCAAAAAAATCAAAAAATTAAAATTATCAAACGGGTCTAAGTCTTATTTTTCTTTATATATATATATATATATATATATATATATATGAAAAGAGTTGTGTGCACCACATTATTTGATATCTTATGTATGATATTTATATTATTTTATAAATTTATAATTTATTTTTAAATATTACACATAATATATCATATTATATCATATTTAAATATCATCATCAAACTTAATCACTATAACATTATTCATTTAAAAAATTATTTGCTCATTGTAACCGTTCAGAGGTGCATCATAAAGAGTTATTGAAAATATTTTTTTACCTTTTATTTTTTATTAAATCGTGTATAATGCTCTCACTTTTTTATTTTAAAATTACAGTATTTAGAGTTTACCTGTTTTTCTTTTTGAAAAAGACATAAGACTTGTTTGAGATGTCTAAAATGTTTATCCGAGATAATTTTTGTAATAGTTTTTTTGTTTGTTTGCTTGCTTTTTATTAAAATATTTAAAATGCTCTTATTTTTTTCTTTTAAGTTATAGTATTTTAGATATTGACACAATTCTTTATGTTTTTGTGAAGAGAATTGACTTTTTTAATTAAAAATATTATAGTAATTTTATTTTTAAAAAAGTTAAAGTGTTTGGATGTGTATAAATTTTTCTTAAAAAATGTATCAAAAAATGTTAGTTAGCTTTTTAATTAGAAAAATCAAATAGTTTAGCTTAAAAGCTCGCTTTTTATAAAAATTCAGTTTTTAAGTGAAACCAAACTGGGACTAAAGTTTTTTATTGAATGTATTATTTTATTTTATATTATAAGAAAGATAAAGTATTCAAAATGTGAAAACACTTTTTTTCTTATTTTAAAATATAAAAAAAAAGTAATAAGTCTTTTTATACCAAATAGTGCAGTTTGAATATTAACTTTTAAGAAAAGGTTTTAAAAAATAACCAAATGGGTCTCTTAAAGTGTGTATGTTGTTGCTTTATGCCATAACTTCTGTTTTTTTTATTAAAAATTGTGTATGAGCCTTTGTCACAATTTTAAAAATTTCACTTTAATGTTTTTAATTTTTGTTTTTCTTTAATTAATTTTTGTGATTAGTCAAGTGGTATTAGTTATGTAATAGTTTCATCAAATATTACACACTCAGTAGCTTTTTTTGTCTTTTACATTTTCTTACTCAAAAAGAAACAGTTTCATTAATATCTAAAAATTTTGGTCTTTAAAAGTTTAGTTTTTATATGAAAATAGATTATTTGGAATAACTTTTTTATAGTAATTTTTTGTTTTTTTATTTTTATTAAAATATTTAATATGTCCTAATTTTTTATTTTAAAATTGTAATATTTGGATATTGGTATGGTTTTTTTTCTTTTTTATTTTTGTGGGAAGAGTTAATTTTTTAAATTGAGAGTATTATAGTTATTTTTCTCTATAAAATTTAGAGCGTTTGGGATGTCTATAACCTCTTTTCATTAAAAAAAAGTGAAAAAATTAATAATTTTATATACATGCCAAATACTACAGTTTTAATTACCCAAAAAAATACTACGGTTTAAAATTTGGCCTTTTTTTTTAAGAAAACTAACTTTTTAGAGATGGATACATAAACGTATAAATATTTGAACGAAATATATTAATATATGTGAAAATAACAAATTCCAACTTAAAAATATATTAAAATAGAAGAAAAAAAATTTAACTATTATTTGCGGCACAGTTGGGTGGTCTCCTCAATCACCCTATTACAAAGGCATTTGAAGCATAAATTAATATGAAAAATGCTAATAGTGTTTCTTAGACAATGGATAATGAACAAACAATGTATACATATTTGTACAAAATATATTAATATTTATAAAAATAACAAATTACAACTTTAATATAAGGTAAGTTAATTATTTGTCACTTTTAGAAAGTTTATAAAAAGATTAGTCCTAATACTAAATTTTTTAAAGCTGAGGTCTTACTTTTAAACTAGATATATTTTTATGATAATTTTGCCCTCAAATGTTTCTTCTTCTTCTTCTTTTTCTTCTCTCTCTCTCCCTCTCTCTCTCATGGAATTTGAAGAGTCAGCGATGATTTCGATCCCAAAACAAAACCAGCTTTGTAATGCAAACTTCAGATTCTTCGAGCTCACTCTCTCTCTTCGAAACTCGTCGATCCTTCATCTTCTGCCCCTATCGGTGGTAGTATCTCAGTGCTGCCGCCGAACAAATTCCAACTTTAAAATATATTAAAATAGAAAAAAAATTAACTATTATTTACGGCACAGTTGGGTGGTCTCCTCAATCACCCTATTACAAAGGCATTTGAAACATAAATTAACATGAAAAATGCTAATAGTGTTTATTAGACAATAGATAATGAATAAATAATGTATGAATATCTGTACAAAATATATTAATATTTATAAAAATAACAAATTACAACTTTAATATAAGGTTAGTTAATTATTAGTCAATTTTAGAAAGTTTATAAAATGATTAGTTCTAATACTAAGTTTTTTAAAGCTGAGGTCTTACTTTTAAACGAGAGATATTGTTATGATAATTTTGCCCCCAAATGTTTCTTCACACGTCCCATCTCTCTCTCTCTCTCTCTCTACAATGGAATTCGAAGAGTCAGCGATGATTTCAATCCCAAAACAAAACCAGCTTTGTAATGCAAACTTCAGATTCTTCGAGCTCACTCTCTCTTCAAAACTCGTCGATCCTTCATCTTCTGCCCTCATCAGTGGTAGTATCTTAGTGCTACCGTCGTCACTTTTTATCCTCTGCATGTTGCCGCTGCTAGCATATGTCATCGTCTCCCATTCTTCTTCTCCATCATCACTTCTTCTCCCCTACACGTCACTGCCTCCCCTTCCTCTTCTCTTTCTCCTTCTCCATTGTCACTTATTCTCCTTTACACCTCGTCACCTCCTCCTCTTTCGCTAAAGTTTTTTTTCTTTTCGCTTGGCATTTAACTTTTCTCAATACAAGTTCTTTTTTGCCAACATAAGAGAATTTCTCAGTTGGAATTTCTCTATCGAAACAGGGAAATTCATCAGTTGGAAGTTCTCGATGCTTTGTGTTCAAATAAGGCTTAGAAGCATATTAGGTATAATAACATAAAATGGGACTTGGTTTTAAAAAAATAAATCTAGGATATAGTCATTCTATAAATCTTACATATAATACCCCTATTTAAAAATCCCTTAAAATATGTCAATATAGAAAAGGAATTAATTATTTTGTCCCCATTTATTTCAACGAAAAAACATTTTCAAGGAAAAAATATTTTTAGTAAAAAATATTTCAAGAAAATATTTTTTGGTATTTGGTTGCGATTTTTAAAATGATGGTGCTAATGGATGTAGCATTATTAGAATTAGTGACAATGACGGCAGTAGTGACAGTATTCATTAGGCCTCAGATCTTGAATCCCTAGAACCCTAAAACCTTAGACTCTTGAACCTGGTGGTAGTGGCAGTGATCCTTGGCCCCCCAAACCCTCGGCCCCCAAACACCTAATACATGGATCCCTGGGACCCTAGAACCCTAGACCCCTACACCTATGGGATCTTGGGACCTCGAATCTCCAAAACCCTAAAACCCTGAAAACTCGAGACCCCAAACCCCCAAGCCTTCGGACCCCTAGAATCTTAGACTCTCAGGACCTTGTACCCTTGAACCCCCGGAACACCTTACCATTGAGATCCTAAGATCCTAAACCCCTAAACCTCGAGAACCCCAAACCATAGACTGGTAGTGCTGGTGGTAGAATAGTAGTGCTGGCGGCGGTAACAGTGATGCAATGATAAGTGAGAAAATGTTTTTTACCATAAAAAAATAGAAAACGTTTTCTACCAAAATTAACTTATTTTTCATTAAATTAAAAAATATTTTTTATTAAATTTTGATTTTATCGTACTAAATACTAAAAAATATAAAATATTATTTTACAAAATATTTTCTATCAAAACAAAAAAAAAAAGCCTTAATTTAACAATTATTCACCGTAGAATTGGGTGGTTAGGAAGGCCGAATTCATATTAAATGTTCTTTTATTTAGTACACGTGTTGAGATGGTGTTGTACTAGTGCGGCTCGCCAAAGATAATAAAGTTCCAATTTCAGACCACTAACGTGGTATACATTAACTCACTTGTCTGTGGTCACTGCTCTATATCTCAAGAACAACCTAGTTCGATGCGCCATTCTCATAGTCCCTCTTTGATGGCTCATTCCACGGCATTGAATTGGTTTGTTGGTGTTTAACTTCGTTGAAAAGTAATTGTTTATAGATTACAATTTATAATAAAAATTATAAATATTTATAGTTAAAATTTATTATTTATAAAAAAATAATTATCACTTGTAACAAATTAAAATTTCAAGTGTTTGAAAAAAAAAAATAGTTTATTACTCAAATTAATGATAAAAAACTAAAAGTTACAATAAAAAATAACACCAAACACCCATAATGTGATGGGGCTCTTTGTATCATTTTCTTGGCAAGTTGATTGTGGGTTATATTTCGTCAGTCCACTATTAATTCAACCCAACCCAATTCACTTGGAAGGCATTTATATTAGTTATTGTGTTCCTATATACGCTAAATAGCAAATATGAGAAAGGTCCATACTTCTTTGGCAGTCGGCTAATTATTGTCAATAAATAGTTCATGGGAATACACATTTATCTAAAGAAGTGTTTTCTAGTATGCCAATTTATGTGAAGTTTTACAATGTGCCTCTTAAACTTTGGACTAATGTTGATTTAAGTTATGTGGCAAGTATTATTGAAAAAGTTTTGTACTTTGTTGAATATACGAAATCTAAAGGAAGATTTACTTTTGCTAGAGTGTGTGTTGAAATTCAAGCAAATAAGAATATTCTAGATTTTTTCATGCTAAATTTGGGTTATGGGTCTTCTTATGAAATTAGAGTTGAAGTATCTTGAAAACCCCTAAAATGTGATAAGTGTATGATCTTTGGTCACTCTAATAATTCTTGTCCTAACAAGCCTAAAGTCATGAGTTCTACTTTTTTACCCAAACAAGAATGAAAAGTGAAAGAAGATAAAAGGATGGGCTCAAGTCAAGAACCTAGTAAATGGGAAGAAATAAAAAAGAGAAACAGGAAAGGTATTTCTAATGCTTCTCCAGTTTATAAGGCTCCTTCCTTCACGAATCTTTTTAATGTGCTTGAATCTTGTGTACTAGAGTAGATGGACTTATGTAAGAAGGTGATAGATAGAAAGGGTGATGCTAATGTGTGCTCTCCAAGTGTGGACATGTCGGGGTGTGTTAGTGGAAAAAATATGAACAATCTCTTGGTGGATGTGGTTGCTAATTATTGTAATACGGATCTTGAGAAGTTGGTAGAGCATTAAATAGACTCTTCTTACAAAGGAGATCAGAAGTTTGTCACCTCTTTTAGAAGTTTATGTGAACCTACTGTTCACCGATCTATACGTTTGAAAATTCCTCCAGAGACTCTTTTAGATAGGAACTTTGTTGGTCATTGGATAATTCCGACTTCAAATAGCGAGAATAAGAAGAAACTGCTATAGAGAATTTTGAATCTTAAACTAGTTAGAGAAAAATTAGTCATTTTGAACAAAACCAAGAAATTGTGCTTAAGTAAGAAGTAATAGGTTGGTTTTCCTAACTTTCGGACTGTGAGTGTATCTAGGTTTGTTATGATTTTGTTTTTTGGTAGTTTGCTCTTCCATCTTTTGGTTGGCCTTTGGAGGTGTCTATCGAGCTCCATTGTATATCTTTAATTTTAGATAATATACATTTAATTATTTTAAAAAATAGTATATATATATATATATAATTACGTTATATTATTATTATTGAGACTATTATTGATTTAGCTGGTGTTCTACTTGATACATTAAATAGAAATTTTTTAAAATAATTGCAATAATTTTTTTTTATTTTTTAGAAACTAATTTTAAAAAAAACTCAAATAATTGCAATAAATTTTTTTATTTTTTAGAAACTAATTTTAAAAAATAACTTAAAATTTTACAACTTTTCAACCTATGAATTAATATGTTGAAAATGCAAAAAAAAAAAAAAAAACTCATTCAACCGGCTAATTTGACAATTAGGGGGTTGATATATAGCAAGTTAAAAAAATATCACTTAGCAAAGATGAATGAGTTGAAAATTTCTACTAAAGTTTAAGCTAAGCCTTTTGCATGATAGCTTAAAATTATTTTAAAATATATTTTTTGACTTATTATCTTTTATATTAAAGTCAGCCATACAATTCACCAAACGAATTTTTTGCTTCGTTGGCTTCAAGCGACTTTAAGTAAAAAATCTAATTTAAAATCAAGTTGCCAAATTATGTATGTTACTTATTTTCTTCTTTAATGAATTTTTTAAAGTTTGTTATCACACTTATTTACTTTCTCATTCATCCCGTTAAAATGATTAGAAAAACCAAAAAAAATCTAATCAAAATATTTAAAAAAATTTAAAAATAAAAATAAACAAAATATTTAAAATTTAGCCCAAACAGGGCCATGTAACTTATTTTTAGTAGATAACAGTGAAAATGTAATGTCATTTTAATACAAAAGTTGAAAAATAAAAAAAAATACCAAATGACTAAAAAATATAAACAAAATATAAAAATAATAATTTACCAATTAGAGCCAAACAATGATGATTAGGTCGAAGGGACACGTGTAAGGTGAAGATTGAGGGCCCACTAATAGGATCCTAAGCCCGAGTAGTAGATTGATTGGCTGCTGCTATGTTCCTATGCTTTTAATTTTTAAACCAATTCATGACGAAACACAATAATTCCAATTTTGATGTTCCCTCCTCTTTTTTTGTAGGGGCCTGGAGGAGTGAGGAGTTATTTTTTTTTTTTTTTTTACAAAGACTAAGAAGTGACTTGAAAAGAGGAAAAATTAAAAAGAAAAAGAAAAAGTCGTTTGGTTGAATCTTCTAAAAAAAAAGTTTTTTTGAAAGGTATTTCCAAATCTTTTTAAAATTGAGTATGCGTTTGGTGAAACTTTTTTCGAAAAATAATTGAACAAAATCCCTCTCACAACTTTCTCTCTTTCTTATAAGATCATAACTCCAAAATCATCAACTAAGATTCTTACAAAATTTGGTATCAATTTGCTCCATCGCAAAGCCTGCACAAACAACAGAAATCGACAACGGTGGTGTAGAGGACAACGCTGAAGAAGAGATTGACAAGAAAATGCGAAAGCATGTAAGAAATCGACGACGGTGGTGTAAAGGACAATGCTGAAGAAGTGATTGACAAAGGCAGGCGAAAACATGTAAAACATGACGACGATCAATGACCAAGCGACTTTATGGTTGAAGACTTGTTTTCTACCAAAAATCGAAACAAAGACTACAATGTGGGGGTGGGGGGCAAAAATACTTGCACAGTAAAATCTCTCTTAGATTTCTTCCAAAGTAAAATCTCTCTTAGATTTCTTCCAAGTAGAAAAAAACTCGAAGCAACTTTTTATTGTTTTCGATTTTTTTTTCTCATTTTTAACTCAATTTTTCATAAACTTCTTTTGGAAAAAGTATTTACGAAATGCATTTTCATAATCTTAATTCAGAGAAGTTATTCTGAAAAACAGTGATTAAAGGAAGTAATATTTAGGGGAAATGATATTTACACTCTATTTTCTTATAAATATATATACTTCAAAATTTATATTTTAGTGTGTGTTGAAAAGCGTATTATTAGTAATTTTGAATATCCACATAAATTTTGAAGTGCATTTATGCCAAGCGATTGAGGGACCGTGCTATGCCCTAAAGGGCAGTACGGTGGTGCTGTGCCTTATTTAGGTATTTTTCAAATACATATTTATGATCAAATCTGTTAATTATGTAGAACTCGTCGAGTTTCTTTAGCATGTAAAATTTCAGATTCATCCAATACTTATAGCTAAGTAATTGAATAAGATCTCCTAATAAAAATAAATAAAAATTATAATTTAAAAAAATACTATTAAACAAATGTTACTCAATCACTTAGTTACTGGTATCGGATGAATCTGAAATTTCATTTACAAAATAAACTCGACGAATTCTAGGTAATAAACGAATTCGATCATAAAAATATATTCGCTAAATCACCTCAAACAAAACATAGCACCACCATGCTGCCCTTTAGACAACACGGTCCCAGGTCCTATGCCAAGGGGAGTCTGAATTTAAATTCTCATATCTATACTCTACTTTTAGTGTTGTTTGACAGTTCCATTTTAAGTTATGCCTTTTGTTTTTTTTAAGACTTTTAAAAAAAAAAAATCGTTTAGGTAAAAAGTGTGTTTATGCTGTTAGTGACAAAATATGACTTTTGGATTGTTCTAAACTTTTAAGACTTGAAGCAAAAGAGCTAAAGAATGGCTTACGAGTCAAACGAGATCAGTCTTTAGCATTTTTCTCACGAGGACTCGTTTGGCTAATCAATTTTAAGTCAAGTATTTGCATTTTTGAACTTTAAATCAAATAAAAAAAAACTCATTTCGTTGAAATGTAATTTTAGGTTTCCAAACAAAGAAATAAAAAGTGACTTTTTTCACGGTCAATTATTTTAGAGTTCAAATAAAAAAAAACTTTAAAAAAACAAGTTATAAGTCAAAGGAGAGAAAAAAATAAAGTGTAAGATGTTTTTTTTTTAATAAAAAATAATCAATTCAAATAGATACTATGAAAGATACATCTATTAAAAAATATAGCAGACCTATCTCTGGACAAGCCTCAATCCAAATATGAGAGCCATCTATAGTATCTGTATAGTGTGCCAAAACATGAGTACATTTATTTCCAGTTCTCTTCACATGGGAGAACCTACATATAGAAAAGGACTTCCAAGCTTGATCCTCCTCTTGAATCATATCCTTGACCATATTGAGGGAGTCACTTTCAATAATGATCTTGTGTAAACATAGCTAGCTCACTGGCAACTAACATACCTCTTCTAATAGCAAGAATTTTCACAATCTCTAGCTTTTGGCATCCATCCACATGTTGGGCACATTCTGCCACAAAGAAACCCTTATAATCTCTAATTAATAAAAACTCCAATTCCAACTGTCTTTGGCTTCAAGTCCCTATTGCGATCAACATTTACTTTGAGGAATTCCATTAGTGGCGGGGAGCAAAGCGCTACGTCGCCCCTTTTTTTTTCCAAGGCAACACGAAACTGTTCCAGTGAAGATCAGGCCAGCTCAACAAGTTGTGAGTAATTAAAAGATATTCCAAAAAATATCAAACTATTTCGTTTGTTCTAAATGGCCTAATTAAGCACACATAGCAAGCCATTCACAAAAATCACAGCCCGTGCAATGATAATTTTTCAAAATCAATCCTTAAACTTGCAAAACCTCATATCTATGACAGCTTGAGGGATATATTGACTCTACATGGCCAAGTTCCCTAGGGATGTATCGGATATATTGTCTTTGTTTATAGCTGATCAGCTTCTTTGGCCATTTTGTATCCAGATCGCACTGTAAAGTCTCCATCTTATGTGTAATGCCATATAATTCTATTTTTCGCCGAGTTAAGACTAACAGGAACGTTCAATCTATGGTCAACATCAACTATAAGATGTTTGAAAGTAAAACATGGAAAATAAAATAAAATTTACCTCATCGATTGACATTCTAAAAATGTAAAGAGTTTAAATGAAAAAACAAAAAAGTTCACAAAAGAAAAAATTGAAGAAGCAAATTCTCATATTTAGCATAAATAGGACCTGGGTATATAAAAAATAAAAAATAAAAAATAATTAAGATATTTTTTTAAACAATATCTATCAAAAGTGCTATTACACTAATGTCAATAATAACTAATTATTGTATGAATAGAGAATACCACGCTAGCATGTTGATATAGTTTGCCAATTTAATAAATTTATCAAAAAATTAGTGAGAAGTCTAATTTGTAGGCTGTGTATTGATTTCCATCTAGCAAAAAAAAATTTTAACGCGCAAAATTCATTTTAAAAAAACTATTTCAGCGATAGGTTCTCTATTTGTCCTGTGCAATTTTTTTTTTTGGACAAAAATGCCCTACTGTTGCTCTTGTTTGCTTCTTCTCTGACCGTAAAGACAATACAATCGAGCATCCCCTTGAACCTTTGGTGTGGGCCGACGATGGCGATGTGGCTCTCTGTTGAGATTTTTAGGCTCAAATCCCCAATGCTCTCCTGAACCTGCAACAACAGATTTGCCCTCTCAATTGGGTCAACAATGGTGTGCACCACGCCCCCATGAGCGCCCCGCCATCAAATCGGGAGAGGAGATCCTGCTGTGACCCAAGTCACAGTAGGGGTGTTGTAAAGTTATTTTAAATTTTAATTTAAATTTTATAATTTGATTGGAATCGTTTATTATTTTATATTTGATAAATACTTAATATGTATAAAATATTAGATTAATCGGACATTGTTATTCATATGATTGAATCATATTGGTCTTCAAATAAAATAACTAATTTATAGAATTTTAAAAATAAAATGTAAGTTAAATGTGCCCCAATTATATGCATAACGATGTTCGATTGATCTAATATTTTATATAAATTAATTACTTATCAAATATAAAATAATAAATAATTTAAATCAAATTATAAAATTTAAATTATAACTCAAAATGCCCTCACAAGGTCCGACTATGCCTAGAGGGCAGCAGGAACGCTGCACCCCCATCAAATCCCTTTGGAAACTCGTCTGCCAATCATACGGCCTTGATCTTGGCTACCATTTTGATTTAGACCCGCTGCTATTCTCTCCGTCGTCCCCCACCGCCATTCTAGGCACCTTCAATTCACTCTCTTTCTCTAAAATCACCTATAACACACCCTCCGTCTCTCCTCTCTTTGTATCTAAAGAACATATTTATTTATATATTTATATATATAAATAGATAAATTTATTTATTTGATATATAAACAGATAAATTTATCTGTTTGCATATCAAACCGATCAAACAAATAAATTTATATATTTGTTGGGTTTTTTAAAGAGAAATCATATTTTATTAATGGGTTGGATTTGCGTGTTAAATTTTTTAATTATGAACCTTATGTTGTGTAAAATTGCATTTATGTATTTCTGACTTAGAAGCCCTAAATTTATACATGTGTTCTTTTAACGTGGACCTTACTCATATGTTATAACTATTTTCTTTTAATATATGATAGGTTACTAAAATTATAAATAATAGATGATTATAATGAACACATCAAACTCAGCATACTAACGCAGTATTTTCTGCCCACGAGCACCGAATAACTTTTCGTCAACAGCAGAACTTGATCTCATTATTTGTTCACGTTAGGCAAACTAATATCATCACTCTTCCCTAATTAAAAGTGCTAAGATGCTAATCAAGTGATATTCGCATCAATTAAAATGCACTCTTTGATGTCAATTAATTAAGTTTTGATGTGATAAATCAAGATGATTATACGTTATTTTAGAGAAGTCTTTTTTTTTTTTTTTGTCAATAGCAATAAAACCATAAATGTAGAAAAACTGAGCCAAGAGGAAGGGGCAGCAATACGGATTGAGGGTTTGAAATAAAAAGTAAATTTTTTAAAAATTTTGTTTTGTCTTTAATTAAAAAAATCAAATCCGATGATTTTTTATTTTATTTTCTTTTTTAACTAGATAAATTAGAAAGTGAAATTTTAAACTAAAATAGAATAATGAAAAGGTTAAAATTTAAGTAAAAAAAAAAGTGAATGTTTTCAACTTTGGAGAAGGGTGGGAAAGGGAAGGGAAGGGGTACTGGGTAGGGATGTTAAAAAGCAATTGATTAATCAGTTTAAATCGATTTAATTCAATTGTGTGGTTTGGTTATTTTCTATTGACGGTTTGGTTTCAGTTTTTTGGGCAATTAATTGGTTTCAATTTTAGTTTCAAATTATTAAAAATCGTTCATTATAATTTGGTTCTTGAATTAAGTTTTATAAAAAATCATATAAAATCGAAAATCAAACGGAACTGTTCTATAATTTTGTTATATTCATATTATACTATATAATATGTATGAAGAAAAAAAGCTATAGAATAATTATTTCTTTTGCCTCTTCTCTCTTTTTTATTTTTGTCTTTTATTACCTATTTTTTACTTTCTTTTTGTGGAATAATAGTATTGTACACATGATTCGGGATAAAAAGAAATTTATTGAAGTAATTGAGTGGGAGAACCAAATGAATCGCTCACTTTTTCTAAGTAATAAGGGGAGAGGACTGAATAATTGATAAAAAAAAATAATAAAATTACAAAAAAAATAAAATATAATACATAATTTATAGATAGAAGAAAAAAAAAACTTTTGTAGTCTTGTAAAACAAGTAAACTAATATAAAGAAAAAAAATAGACAACCAAATGAATAGAAAAAAATAAGCAATGCATATATGTATATTTTTTAAATATAAAATAGATAATAATCATTTAAATTGTGGTTCCAAATTAAAACTAATTCATTTCTTATTAGTCAGTTCGATTTCGATTTTTAAATTTTTAAAATTATTCAAATTGGCTGACTTAAAGGAGAAAGGGAGAAAGATCGTGACACGGAGAGAGGGAGGGACAAGACGAAAAGGAAGAAGAGGGTGAAGATTTTAAAGAGGTAGAAATAGTGTCTGGTTTCCTTTTAAATTTTGTTTTGCAAACCAAAATAAGTAATTTCTCAGTTCTAATAAAAATTGTGAAAGTTTTTAGTTTTTATGTAAAAATCCCAGGCTTGTGGCCCTGTTTGGGCTAAATTCCTTTAATTTTTCTTTTATTTTTTGAACTATTTTAATTTTTTGTCCAAAAGCTTCTACTTTTTTGAACCGTCTCGATGAAATGAACTGGAAAAGTAAAAAGTTATAATTGAAAGATGAAAAGAATTCACTAAAGACCAAAATAAGCAACATAAAATTTAGCTTATAGACTTATTTTGGTCTTTTCTATACTTTTTTTGTATAAAAATTTATTTTTTCAACTCATCTTAAAGAGATGAGTCGAAAAGTGTAATAATTTAGCTAAACGATAAAAAAATTCACTAAAAATGAAAAAAAATTAAATAAAATAAACAAATAAACAATTATGTGCATATATTGAAATTTGACAGAACTCTCATTTTCTTGTGAATTTTCTCAAATTAGACTTGCATGTTTTACTGCGAGAACAATCAAACAAATAATATGAAAGGAAAGTTTAAAAATGCTACTGCTAGTAGTTTTTAATTTTTTATTACTAATTTTAGTTATAATTTACAAATTTTTTCAAACACTCATAACTTCTGTTACAACTTTTAACTATTTTTTCTTCTATTTAGTTACAAGTTACAATTTTTACCAAACACTCACAATTTATACTACAAGCTACATTTATAAACTACTAGCAGTATTTTTGCCAAATACCACCGAGATCTGCTACAATTTTTAGTTTTCTCTATTTTAATTTGTCGATTTCAATTTATATTTGTAGATGAGTTTGATTTAAAGAGACGATGGAAATTAATGAAGCCTATAGCATGAAGCTACTCGGGTAGATAATTTGAAGGAGTTTGACTTGTTTGTGATTCGGGTACACCAGTTCTACTCAATAAGTGGCAAGATACAGGACTGCAAAGGGGAGAGGGAAACACCCAAATAGCCCGAGCACGTGTATCCAAACAACTCAAATTGAGTCGCTCGGTTTGAGCAGCACAATTCTTTTTTACATTAAAGGACCCCACCTCCATTATCCCACTTGAGCCATAGAGGAATAAGTAGGTCGAGTGATTTTAAAGATAATGTGAACCGATAAGTCACTCGAGTAAATAAAACGACACTATAAATGGGAACTGGAATCGCTTAAGGGACCTGAACTACTCAGGAGTCCAGCTATTCCCCTCAGCAGCTCGGGCACATCAGAATACCCAAATGTGCAGAATGTGCAAAATATTATATTCGAGTGGCATACCTCTATGGAGAAGTTGAGCTTACTCGAGTCACTCGGGGTGCTTGAGTCTTTCGAGTAGCTCAAAGTGATGTACTCGACTTGCTCGAGTCACAGGGGGCCGAACTATTGGGGCTTAAAGTAGCTCGGTCGCCTACTATTGTTGTTCGCCATAATAAGGCGTATGATATGCCATAAAACAGATTATGAATGAAGACATTTTCGCAGCACAAATTGTGAAGCATAGTACAGATTATTTCAGTAACCCTGACTACTCAATTCTATTACCATGGCACAGATAATAAAGACAGCACAGACTGTATCACTACCACAGCACAGATCATGAAGACAGTACAAACTGTGAGTGTAGCTCTAACTACCTGATTATGATGATATATCACAAACTATATCAAAGTAGATTCCTCTGAAAATCGAAAGACTGTCCCAAAGGCAGTGAAGATAATAGCAGTATAATCTTGCACGGGACGTTGGATAACTTGTGGCTTGGTGGCTAAGGAAAGGACTTGTCGAGTCGTGGAATCCACCACTTAAGTCAATTGAGTGACCTTCAAGTCACTCGATCCGAGTGGGTCAGGTACTTGACCCAAATGGGTTGGGTACTAGGACATGCCATTGGCCAACGTAGTTGAGTTGGAGTAGAACACCACCTAGTTGATTTTCGGGATAGAATCCCTTGATTCCCCGAGATCACCTTTCATGATCTAATTATAACTCATAGAGAGTCTAATTCTAACCCTAACAAAACTCCTCTTATGGTTATAAATAGGAGGGATAGTCGTGCTTCTAGGAGTAATTAGATTTGAGAGCCCAATACGCTGTTCATACTGCCAATACACTAAACTCAACCAGATGACCTGAGGAAACCAATCGCCCAAAGGACTGATGAGAGCTACCCAAAAAACAGGTAACTCGATGACCGAGTGATTCGGTGGCCGAGTCGCTCGAGCGACAAGTAGCTCCGGTGTCCAATAGTGGGAGCAACTAAATAAAGAGTACATGATATTCCATAGCACGGACTACGGAGCGTAACCCTAACTACGACTAAAGATATATCACAGCACAGACTGTGAAGCATAGCACAGACTATGAAGTAGCTCTAACTACTTAATTATACTTCTATGGCCCAGACCATGAAGACAGCACAGACTGTAATATTGCCATGACATAGGCCGTGAAGACAACACGGGTTTTGTAACTCTGACTACCTGATTTCAGTGACATAGCACAGACTATGTAGTTTAGCACAGACTAAACGGTCAAGACATTACACAAACTATCTTATTATAGATTTCTCTGAGAATCGAAAGATTGTCCCAGGGATAATGAAGACAATGACAGTATACTCCTGCACGGAACGTTGGGAGACATGTGGTTTGGTGGCTAAGGAAAATGATTTGTCGAAACATGGGACCCTCTCACTCGAGTCACTCGAGTGACCCTTGAGTCACTCGACCCGGCATTAATTATAATGTTTTAAAATAAATAGATATATAATTAATCAATTACTTATTACATTACAATACTTAAAAATACAATTTCATGAGGTATATGATCTAACTCTATATCTCCAATTATATATTAGAATGGGACAAGGCGCGGCGCGACGGGAGCATGTAACGACCTGGCATTTCGTTTAAAAATAAATAAATAAGTAAATAAACAACTAAATAATAATATAATAATAATAACAAAGAAGCCAATATAATAATAATAATAACAATAATAATAATATGCGAGTGATGTGCTTGCAAAAAAATAAATAAAATAAAATTCGGTTTATTCTCATACACTCGGTTTGTGTAGTTTTTTTGTCTTGACCTTTTTCCATGGATCTTGAAAGAAACCCGTTTTAGCCCAAAATCCTAGTTGGGCTAACCAATACATTGTTTAAGCCCAATTTGAATAACAAAACTTAATTCTTAAAAATAAATAGCCCTTTTGCCAATCCAATCTCTTCTTTGACCCAAACAAGACCTTATATATATATTTAAATTATCAAAACTAAAACTTTTTAAATCTAATTTGATTTAAAATAATAGGTTTGTATAGCTTAGTTTAATTAATTAAAAACTATGTACACTAATTTTTAATTAGAAAGCTTATTTTCGAAACTTTTGTAAAAACATTTATTTTGACACGTGTCTTTTATGTTAGGAATTTTGGCCTTGGCCTTATTCGTTTTAGTTTGGCAAATTATGACAAAGTGTTTGACGTATCGTTAGTCAAATTATTGATAATTTTTATTCATTGATATTTTTACACTTGTTTTTTGGAGTTGTGATTTGATATTGCAGTGCAACGAAACAGGAGTAGAAAATGTTGAAAAACTGCAAGTAGTGCCAGACTGCTGGATAGACTAATCGAGCAGTACATCAAATGATCTTCAACAGCTCTTAGTATCTCATGTCTGCATTAAAGTATTGCAATAGTGGCTTGACCGATCGAGTGGTCCTGTGCACATGGATCAAAATTTTAAGTCTTAAAGTTAGGATTTTTGGTAGCTTACTATAAAAAGGATGCTATGAGTTTTTTTAGATTGACTTGAATATTATTTAGAAACCCTAGCTGTCATAGAGCCATCTCAAGTTCTTCAATTAGGCTCTAAAGCAAGTCAGTTAACAACTTGATGATCAGTTAGCTTCCGCGCAGTCAAGTCAATCATTAAGATATTCAAACCTTCAACGTTCTTGTGAGTTCGTGGAATCTCTTGAGTGGATTTTCAAGAGTTCGAAGTTTGGTGGTGGATTCCGTCAGCATCTGAAGGTCGATGGTGGATTCCAGCGGCAGTCAAGCACAGAGTTGGTGCTCGTGGATTCGGCAGGAGTAGGCTTACTACCATAGGTTGTGGATTCAACAGAAGTTTTGTAAGATTCTTTTGTAATCAATATTTATTATAGTGTTTGATTCTCCTAGACTCGGAATGGTCTCATGATTTTTATCTGGTTTGGGGTTTTCCACGTAAAAATCACTGTCTTCATTGTGTGGTTGTTTTATTTCTTATTTGCATGTTTATTTAATTGTTTGTGGCATTTGGCTTTTTTGATTAAATCAATTAGTGCAAATCAGTCAGTTAACAAGATTTTTCAATTGGTATCAGAGCAGGTTAATTTTTTTTAAAAAAAAAATAAAAAGTGTGATTCAATGACTAATTTGCAATAAATAAATTTTCTTAGATAAGGCGTCTCGACCGGTAGACCACCCATTATTGATGGCTCAAATTATCCCTTTTAAAAAGTTATAATGGGAGCATTTTTAAAGTTTATTGATGAACATGTTTTGCTTTTTATTGTTGAGGGTTATAAGCATTCTACCATTGTTATTGACGGTGAAATCATCCATAAATCCTGGCTATATGGGATAGAGCTAATTTTGAAGATGCAGGTTGGAATAGCAAAATCATAAATGTTATCTTTAAAAGAGTTACATAAGATAAATTTTGTAGAATAAGTACGTGCGGCTTGGCTAAAAAAGCATGGGACATACTTCAAGTAATTCATGAAGGGATTAAAACAGTAAAAATCTCAAAATTTCAACGTTTTACCACTAGTTTTGAAACTTTACGTATGAAAGATAATGAAAATTTTGATGATTTTTACGCAAAAATAAGTGACATTGTGAATGTCTCGTTTAATCTCGGTGAAAAAACACCCACTTCTAAAATAGTTTGAAAAAATCTTAATCTTTACCCCAACATTTCCAACCAAAAGTCACAGTAATAGAGGATAGTAAAGACATTGACTCTTTTTCTGTTGAAAATTTAGTTAGAAATTTGCAAAACTATTAGCCAAATTTTCAAAACAAAAAAGTTTCAAAAAATTTGGCATTTTCTTCAGCTCAACGTTCTGCAAGCGACTCTGATGATGATTTAGATTCAAAAATGATGGCTATTTTGTGAAAAAATTTAAAATGTTTTTAAAAACTAAAAAACCTAATCAAAAGGAAAAATCACAAAAGAAGCACGATAAAGAAAAAATAAAAAAATATGTTCAATTTTATTAATAAAGGATTAAAATGCTAAATTTCTGAAATTCAATACTATGAATGCAAAGGATATGGACATATGGTTAATGAATGCCCGAACTTTCTTAGAAAGAAATAGAAATGATTCACAGTTACTTGGGATGACGAGAGTGAACCCGAGATGGGTGATGAGGACGAGTATGATCCGAATGGAGATGGCAATATTGTTGCTTTTGTTGCTTTTGTTCAAGAAAGTAACCCAGGTGGAAAAGAAAGTGACTCGGGTGAAGAAGAAGGGGATGTGGTTAGTGAATCTGAGGATGATACAACTCTCCAGCAAGCTTATGACAAGTTATAACGAGAGTTATTTGTTTACCAAAAATAATACCAAATTGGTTAAAAAATTTAATGTGTGAGAAAGAAAATGAAAGTGTCAAGTAAGAGCTATCTGAAGCTCAAGCTCTAGTTGTGAAATTAAAATCAGATAGAGAAATTTTGTGCGAAGAACTTGCAAAGTCTAAAAAAGAAATAAATGACTTATCTGATTTGAGTCAAACCATAAAATCTAGAATTAAAGTTCTTGAAAAAAAAAATTGCATGCTTGTGTTGAGTCAAAAACTAATCTTGAATTAAAATTGATTAAATCCGAAAAAGATCTGTTAAATGTCCAAGCTACTTTCAAGAAGTTAAATGTAGGTACCAAGTTTTTGGATGACATGCTTGGATTACAGAAGGCTATGAGTGACAAGTGTGAACTTGGCTTTGTTGGTGGTTCGTCAAGTAAGTCGACAAAAGGGAAAGAAAAAGTTGGTCAACCAACTCAGGCAAAAACTGCACCGACTTTTAAGACAGCTAATTCAGCCAAAGTCAATGCAAAGTTAAAAAATCAGACTAGAAAAATCACCATTTAATATGGTGTGTTAAGAAAACAAAAACTCATTCTTATTTGTCACAATTGTGGCACTATTGGACATATATGTCCAAATTACATGAAATTGAGAATGAGATATTCTTTTAAGACTTTTGTTTCTATTTGTCATCACTGCGGGATAAAGGGACACATTTGACCTCACAGTACTAGATTGTTTGATCAAAATAGTTTTAGATTTGGCATACCACATCAACCCAAGAAAGTGTGAAAATCTAATCCAGAACCTGTGCCTTTGAAAATTAAGAAAATTTGGGTGAGAAAGAGTGATCTAGACAGCTTTTTAGCTAATCACAATTCTTAGTTTTTTGTTATCTTTGAGTTATGTCGTTTCATTTTTTTAGTTTTTTTTTTCTTGAGTCCTTAAAATTTAAAAAATTGTGAGGGACTTTGTTAATGATTGAGTATCATATTTGTGCATTATTTTTTTTGGTTGAAATCTCATTGTTTCATCCTTAATATTAAAATTATATCATTATTTTCTTGTTAATCTAGTTCATAGCGGATATAACGTTTTCGGAAATGAATATATTATGTACATTACTTGAACACTGGAAGATGCATGATTTTCTGAACACGGGATCGATTTTTTTTTTATTTTTCGTATTTTTCAATTTTTTAATGTTGTTCACAAAATGACATCATAGTGGTGACTAACTTGATCTTAATGTTTAAACTCCTTCCTTCTTTAGATTATGTATGTTTTGGCTTGAAAAAATGACTACCTATTGTGGCTTTGGAATTTGGGGGTTAAAAATGAAAAAATTCAAAGATATTTTAAAAAATATTTTAAACACATTGAAAATCAAATTTGGAAAATCCCTTTTGTTGAAAATAGAGTTGCCACTTAGTTTTTGAGAAAAATTAAGAAAAATAAAAATGGTTACTGATCTTGAAAATGTTAACCAGAGAAAAAGAATTCGGGAGCTAAGATACGAATCGGGGAAGGCGTTAGGCACCCCGTTCGCCCAACCGTAAGGTTGGCCTCTACTAATCATCATTGGTTCTTTAATATGAT